>JABASK010000996.1:0-11068 GCA_019776465.1 Rambutanura hunanensis | reverse complement strand
CACATGGAAGAGAAACGCTTGTAATCGACTACTATTAGATTTCCGCCTTGTCATTCTCTTAAGACATTTTGAAAAGACAATCGATTGGAATAGGACCAGTTAAAAAAATCGAGATGCTCTTGCGCCACATGAGCTGGCTGTAATATTTTTGAGAAAAGTAAAATCCATTTCCCATTTGGGCTCGTTCCATCACCATTACCCATCATCTTCATCACCCGGGAATATTTGAAATCCGGGACATTAAATTTAGGGACCAACAAGCGAGTGCCTTTTGTAATGACTGAAGGTATGGGGCCTTGAACCCCCAACTTTTAGCTTGGGGGTCTTTTATAATGTCGAGAATTTGGGTCATTAATGGCTCGTTCTTTGTTTCACTTTCACTTTAAGGCTATTATGACAGAAGTTAATAGTGCTCCTTTTACTCTCATCAGAAGTTTAGACGAAGAAACTTTCCCTATTAGGCCACAAGATTAATGCTAATCAATTCAAACCTTATAATGGAAAATGAGACATTTTATTATTAAAGGCTTGGTTTCATCCAAGCACTTTAGCCAAATTCTTTGCTCATAACTTTTAGACTTCTAACGGCTTCCCGCTGTTCAACCCGCGATTTCGGTTCAGGTTCAAAATCATTAAACGTGCTTTGTAGATTTTCAACTCTCTTGACTTTAATGCGTTTATAAATTGTAACTCGCAAATTAATCAATTTTTCACTTCTGTTCGAAAGGTATGAATAAAATTTATAAATTATCTTTGGAGACAACGACTTTTCAGCTTCACTGCTTCGTTGTTCGGAAATGCAAGGAAATACAATTCTAAAACTTTGGTTAGAGTCATTTTTAGTTGGTTTCCGCTAGGTTTTCTTGATATTCAGTGCTGTTCAAGTAATCCTTGTTTTCAGATGAGGTTCATAAATGAAGTTTGTGGGTTTGCTCTGGTATCCTTTCTAATTTCCTTTGCAATTATCTAAATTATTATTAGAGTTCAGGCGTTTTATGTAAAACTTAAAAGGTGCTCCAAGCTTTTCCTGTTAAATAACGTGAAGCACCTATTCTTTGAATTAGCCCTTAATATAAACTTTACCATTTTCGATACGAAACGAACCTAAATGCTTCCCCTAATTTAAATGATTACTAAAGAGCATACAAGAAGTCACTTTAAACTTCACAAAAATAGCTTTATTTTCTTGATTTGTAGAGGAGCAAACCCAGTGTTTCTCCAACGCCCAAGTTTTTTTATGATATAGTAAATTGAATTTTTTTTGAAGTCTTTCCGAAACCTAGTTGGAAGAAAATGTTGCTTCCTTTTCCGTTTTTCCTTATCCATCCATTGCTCCTGTCCTATTCAAAATTCTGGCATTCATCAAATTAGCTTCGTATCCGGTTGTGGGAGCCTGTAGTGGTTGTTAGGGAAGTGATGTTTCTTGGCAGAGAGGAAGTTTAGGAAAAACAATTTTTTAAAAATTAAGTCAAGTGGGTAGAAAAAGAAGGGGGGGGGTTTAGTTCAAGAGGTGGAATTAGAGTCAGAGAAAAGTGAAAGTTAGAGCCATTGCGATAAAACAGAGAATAATAGGAGGAAAAGCGGAAGATGTGAAGTTCGCTTTTGCTGGAGGCTCGAAGATAAGGACTAGGAACAGAAATCTAGACCCATTCATACTCATATTTCTTTTTGGAGTCCTACATTTTCTTTTAGTCTAGACCAAACTTGTCGAAACAAACTTGTAAACTAATCTTACGTTACGAGAACAAAAAAATAAGTAATTTATTTTTTACAAGTGGGTACAAGGAGCGTGAATTAGTGGCGTGATGGATAACTCGAAACCAGATGGTTTACCAATTCAAAAATTAAAAACAAAATTTTAAAAACTCAATTACGTTTTGGTTAAAACTCCTATAAATACTGAGTTAACGGTTGTTATTTTGGAGGGTGAGGGGCTAAAGATTGGGCACCGTTTGGGTTATGCAACAAAATATTGTTTCATTTCATTGACATGGTTGAACTTTTCGAGTTGTCTGAATTCTGTGACATCAAGTTGAACTCATGGAAGATGTCAACTGGTTGAGTCTTATTTTCAAAATTTGAGTGGACAAGATTGAGTACCGGGTAACATAACCTAAAAGTACTTGAAATTGGGCGGCTATGCTTTTTAGCTTGAACTAAAGCATTGTAAAAATATTTTTATAGTAGAACTAGAAGATTTAGAAGACTTTTAGTTTTCTCCTTAGCCAAGACTGAAGTCACTCTGTCGTCCAGTTTTCCAACGCATCCTCCTTCTATCTACTCAGATTTATTATAATCCTGCAAAATTCCTTCTTTTAAGCCATGCTCCATAAAATGACACTTGAAGAAAGTACTAAAACATAAACAGGGCAAGTTAAAGTTTGACGTATAGTAAATTCTTTGATGTTTTAGCCTTGACAAATATTATACGACTGTGAATTTGGAGAGGTCTATTGTTAAAATTTATTTTTTGAAAACTTGAAAAGTAGCCCATAACGAGTATTTGTGGCTCTTTTTTTTACTATTGAAACTTTAATCCAAATTGCAGTTATTTAGTCTTTTGTTAAACTGTCTAAACTTTCTCTAGGGGATTCTAGGCGGTTCGTAAAGAATAGGAGTTCCAACAAGAGTCAGCATGAAGTCCAGAGTTCATTTGACTTTTCTGTTGCAAAATGAGTCGCCAAAAAAGAAAAAATAGGAAACTGCTGAGTCAAAAGTGGGTCTATTTCATTTATGTCTGAAGCACGAGGCACCGTCAAACACATGCGCTTTTCTGGCTTGGTTCATTAAAGCTGTTCGATTTTACTTGTTAGAAGCAATAGAGCAAAGCATGGCCTTGTATCTAGGCGTTGGATACTAGAACTTTGTGCTTTTTCTAGAATATTAGTGAACCAAATAGGAGTGAAAATGGGAACAATTAAGTCAAAATTTATTGGTTAGGAAGGACCCTTGTGGTTTTTCTCGGTTAATTGGAAACGGCAAAATACAGGGAATACAAATTATTATGACTCCCTTGTTTCTATTTACACCAAAAGTATTCCTTTTTTGCCCGTTGCATTCTTTTGGGGTTTTAATTTCGCACATTTTTCTAGATTTTTATCAATACAAAAAAGAAAGTAAGAATTAATTTAATTTTTTCTCACTTTCTCCTCTTTTTGTTGTTTGAAACTTTGCCATTACTCTCTAGTTTTTCAGAAGAAGAAGTGGGACAGGCACATGTACAGAATGGTAATAGTCTTGCACTTTTCTCAATTTTGTTTTTTCTTTTTACTTTGGCACTTGGCAGAAAGTGGAGAAAGTTAATCTAAAGAACTTTATCTTGGTTCATCAGCCTTGGAAACGGGGAAAAGAGGAGGGAAGATGTCACACTTTCTCTTTTGGTAGATAAATTGGTATGCAAACTGTTTCTGATTTTAAAGTTTCCCTCTCCAAATGATATGATAATGGCGGGAGTTTGGAATAAAGGGAAAAGTGCCTCTGACTTTCTTTTCAATTTCCTTTCACTTTCGTTTTCTGGCAGGAACAGACGTTTTTGAAAAGAGGAAAAATGGGAACATTTTTACCAATGGGATTTCTATTGAAAAAACATTTTTATGTATAAGGAAGACGACTGCCTGATGATTCCTTTGGGTGACACGAGTCAAACGACAGTCTACGCGCTGTAGAGGTCAAACTAAAAATCAACTAGAACTGACTTTTACTTTTGTCACCCAAAAAGTAAAGAAAAACTTGGCACTTTCTCTGTTTGCCTTTGGAGAATACTAGTTGAAAAGTCTTAAATTTTAGTCTTTCGACGTGTCACGGAATAAAGTTTTTTTTTTGAATGTTTAAAAAACGATTTTCTAGAAATATCAACTGTAAGCCCAAACTTTGGAAACGGAAAAGGTCAAACGAATTCTAAAAGAGAGGAAAGTGGTATGGGAATAAAAAGTTTTATTTTGACATTTACTTTTACCAAACTAAAATATGACAATTCACAAACGAAAAAACAAACTTCACCTTCAATTGACAATTGCAGGAAGTTGATTTGAAAACTTTTCTTCTTTGCTTACTAAGTTTCAAACCATGTAGAATTGATGTTAGAAATGAAAAACATCTAAAACTGTTTAAAGATGTGATAAAGAAATGCACAAAATTGTCGGCGCAATCCCGTGCTATCTGTAAATTTCCTTTACAATTGCTCTAAAGTCCAAGTTATATAACTACTGAAGACACCAGTCATGGTTTGCTTTTCCATAAAACTCGACTTGTATTCAAAATTGAAAATATCTGTTTTGGTAAGTATTGATTATGTCTGGAATTGAGTATTGCTGGTATTGGAAGGAAAATGTCTTGGGAATATTTTTTCGACTTTGGATCTTATTAGCGTGAGAAGTCAAAATGTGTTNGTATTCAAAATTGAAAATATCTGTTTTGGTAAGTATTGATTATGTCTGGAATTGAGTATTGCTGGTATTGGAAGGAAAATGTCTTGGGAATATTTTTTCGACTTCGGATCTTATTAGCGTGAGAAGTCAAAATGTGTTCTCATGAGATTTTTTATACATTCAAATTTCCTTCTGTGTTTTTTTCTAAATGTCTCTGAGAATTCAAAGTATCATCCTTAATTCCCTCTAATTTATTGACATTCGAAAGTATTCGATCCCTGAGAATTGTCCAAGTCTACACGGTTTTCCCTTAAGAGTCAAACGTGCGTATGCATCAAGCTCAGAGAAAAGCTCAACAAGACGACTAAAATGTTAGAGTGAAGCTCCTCTGTAAAGTTAACAATAAATCATCATGTCGCCTTGATCCAGGACTTTCTGAAGCTGTATAGGTACTTCAGCCGAGTAGCCTGGAGAGTTGAATATTTTTCTAAACTCGTTTCTATCCATTTCCTTGCTTCCCTGCCGAGTTATTTATGGTACAAGGAAAGTTTCCTCGGCGTAAAACTTACGGAGTAGAAAGTGACATATGCTTGATGATGATGAGGATAAGAGTTCATTGCCTCACTTTTTAGAAAAGCAAGCGGAGAAAGTTTATACGTCATGTTGTGCGTTACCACTTAAAATTGGCATTTTTTTACTAACCGCACAAAGTAAATCAAGCTACTTCATATTAAGAGTTGAGGTTTTATGTTCAGATTTTGAAAATGTCTTTTGTTAAAACTAAAAAATTTTATTCTTTTCTCTCATTACTTTTTTCCAACTGTCAGAAATGTATAAGCCAATAACGTTTGCTTTTAGATTACAATTAAATTGCAATAATATTTACAAAGAAATTCTTTTGGCGGTACACAAGTTATCAATCAATCATGTTTTGCTTCCAGAAGAGTGAAAGTTACGTATATATTTTTCTGAGCTTTGTCAAATTTGTCTAGCATTGAAGTTTTTTTTAGAAAAAGAAAAGTTTTCCTTTGATAAAATCTCGATGTGACGAATTTCTTTGGCTAATTTGACCTACTTGATCTACTTGAACCGAGGTTTCATCTCAAACCTCGACACCGAGGCAGCTTTCCGAATTTTGTTTTTGAATACTTTACCTCGTGCATTCATTTGACTTTATTTTCAACATGACCCTGATCTAAAATTTACTAAATTAACACCTCCAGAGATTTATATAATTAGTCTCAACTAACAATGAACATTAGGAGTTAGACGGTGCAGTCTAAACCTCCCAAAGCTTCAACTGGTACCTACATTATACTAGTTTATGTATGTTAATTTGAATGTTTAGAAACGCAAAAAGGAAGTTAGGGTCGAAGGCTTTCAAAACCTAACCCAATTTTGAAACTACGTCAAGCGCACATTTTGATCCTAAAGTGAGACAAACGAATTAAAGAAGAAAGTGTGGTTGAGAAATACCTCGTCCGTCGGTGTACTTTTAGACTCGAATTCTCTCACCACAAAACAAAAGAGCAAAGATGAAATTTAATCTTGCCTAGAAAACGTAAAATGTAGCTTGACTTTTTCACTGCGAAAATCACCTTGATGTAGGAAAATGCAAATGTAAGGAATTTGAGGAAGCAATGGCGTGGAAGGTTGATAGGTAACAGTTATTATTTGAAATTACAGGGTTAAAACTTGAATCTAGGAAGTTACTTCAACCTTTGCTCTCTTCATGAAGCCTCTCGAAGTTACTAGGTGTAAAGTTGAGTTCAACCTGGCCGTTAAAACAATAATAATTTTGATGATTTCCCTAGTTTCAAATTTTGAAGAGTGTAGGGGGGGTCTAAGCGAGAAAATGGCGGGAAGAGAAAGAGGAAGAATTAATGACTCAATCAAGGCGGAAGTTGGGAACTTTCTCTTGTAGTTTTGTGAAATCATTAAACTTTCACCGGGCTGAAAGACAACGCTGCTTTTTCTCACCTTTAACCAAACCTCTGACTGTTCTAAAAACGACCAAAAGCATCACCAATTTGTACCTAATTATCTTCTATTCTACATTGTTCTACATTTGAAATTAGAAGGGAAAACTTACTTTTAGCACTTTTATTCCGCTTGTCTCAAAACTGAAAGAGTTCTAATGAATTCATGTAGTGATGACTTTTGACATTTGTAGTTAGGCAGGAATGAGCTCAATTATTACTTCAGTTCCTACTTCTATTATCCAACATAGTACCTTGTATTTTTTCGTTAAACTATACAAATGATGTAAAACACTTTATTTCACTTTATACTTTAGAATATAAAAAAACACTTGCAATTAAGAAAATTTGAAAGATATTTCTTTTGTACGACTCTAATTTACCTTAATTTAAAACTCGGAAGTTTGTTCAAATTTTCGATTATTCACCAAAGTGCTTTAGGCTTTGAAGAAAAACGTAGACACATTGAGTAATTTATTTTGTAAACTAATTTTGCGTCTCAACCTGCACGAGGCAAAAGTAGAAAGGAAAACTGTTTGATAGGTTTCTTTTTCTTTCCTTCCGTTTTTCACAGAGTTAGTTTACCAACAGGGAAATTAATGTTAGGTAATTTTGTTAATAAATTCTAAAGCGTTCTTTTGTATTTCCTCTGTTTTCCTAGTACTTTTTATTTATCAAGAACTTTTTCTTTACCCCTCTGCCTCAAAGTTAGAAACGAGCAAAAACTACAAATATAGCCAAGAAGATGGAAAAGACTTTGACTCGGAAGGCTGGCAAAATTTTAGAAAGAGAAAGTCGAAATCAGAACCTTTCTCTTTCCCGCGCATTTCAATAACACTCTCTTCAATTTCAGCCTTTTCATTTAAAGAAGAAGGAAAAGAAGTAATTTTGCTTTTCAATAGAGTTATGCTCTACAATATTTAATTTGAGCTTTGCGCCACTACACTACTGGCACTAGTTTTATTATAAAGAAGACGACTTGCAGGGTTCATAGTCATAAACACGAAATCACAAAAGCGAATTCAAAATACTGCCCAACTTAAGAGCCTTTCGCTATATAATTTCTAATTTTTAATTGAAGTTTTCAGCTTGAGCTTGAAACTAGTTGCCGACAAGCGGCATTAATCTAATTAGAAGACCATCCAAGGAAACGGAGGAGGAAGCTTTTGTTAAAATCTTAGTCAAATTTAATCTCAGACTTTCAAAAAGTGAAAGGTCGGCCTATTTTGAGTGATTTACAAAATAAAATTTGACTTTCATTCAGTTCCTTTTGAAAAGTCAGACAGAAACGTTTTTTTTCGAATTGCATTCCATATGTTAAATTTCATTTTGCTTAACTCACTGTGAAAAAGCTCGGGGACTTTCTCCGGGCTTACAGAAGTCTTTTTAGATAAAAAAAAATTCCGACAGGATGTACTACTTTTTCAAGCTTAAGTATTTTAAAACGCTTTCAAATAAAAAGCGTGTTTTCTTTGTAAAAACATTCAAAGCCAGTGCCTTTTATGTAGAATGACGACTAAGAACTTTACGAAGTGAATGAGAACTTTTCCAGATTTAACCAATCGTTAAGTTACTAAGTAGAGAAGCATAATTTTTTTTTCGACAAACGACAATGTATAAGGTTTATTTTGGGAATTGCAAATTATTAACAAAATCCCCTTTGCGTATCGAAGCAACATATAAAAGCCACCTACTCATCACAATTGGGCGGTTCCCCAATTTGCTTTTGAACATAAAAATGAGTAAAACCTATTCATTATTTTGACTTCCTCGTCTTTTCTTTTGGGGAAATATGCCAGAAGGGCCATTTGAATGCGGAAATCATGATTGTAGCACAATGAAAGGCGTTTCTTTGATGATTTTTGAGGCGTTCTATGTCTAACACTGGATAATTCATAAGGTTCATGGAGAGGTTGTTGACTGGTAGCCAAAATCAAAGAGCTAACTCAGCACTTGTCTACTACATCCTGGTTTCAGTCTGCCATGTCACGGCACATCAAAAGGAATTGGACACACTGACAAACTCTGAACTAAAACCTTCTCTGGTTGCTTATTAAACAGATTCAGAATAGTTACAAATGTCAAATTAGGATTAGGGCATTTACATTTGTACAAATTTTGACCCTTCTACTACTGTCATTTCAATTCTATAGTTTCCTGAATTTGTAATTTTTGGTTTGGTAAATTTATAAGGGCGGATGTGAGTCACAAACATCATCGAATCAAAAAGAAATTTGGAGCACTAATTTTTGTGAGCTGACAGATGAAAGAAGAATGAATGTAGCGGATCAAAGCGTAACGTCTGCCAGGATTCAAATATTTTGTTTGAAAGAAGAGATGAGTCAAATTAAACTAAAAGCTTTTTTTTTCAATTAATTGAAGTTTAATGCGTTTATTTTGATTACGCACTTTGCTTAGGTGGCAGAATATAAAAGCAGAAGAGGATCAATTTTTCTATAGTAAAAATAAAGGTTTATGAAAATTTACCCCCAAGATTTTGTTTGTTTTAAGGAAATCTTTTGCAAAAGTGTGTAGTTGAATGGAATTGACGGGAGTAAAATTAGAGCGCGGGGTGAGTAGGGTGGTTCAAAATGTCTAAGATTCCCGGGTATTTTTTCGTATCCGCACACTACAAACCTTGATTGACTTTTCAATTAAACTTCATTCTATTGCATGTCTTGCTGAGAAGTTTGAGTCTGAAAAACTTTTGATAGCTAACAAGCTCTACGCAGTTCTTTCCATCTGGAGGAACCTAGTAAAAGTTTAAGGGAGAAAGCCACCTAAGTCCTTTTCTATGTCAGCAACTTTCGTGGTGTTTATTGGAGAAAAGTAATTAAAGGGATCGACTTTTCTTAGTGGTCATGAGGTTGGACAGCCAATTACACGAAGAGTAAGTAAGTAAGCTCTAAAAAAAGAACGTTAAAAATTAAAAAAAGAGAAATTTTTAGTATGAATAGAATTTCAAATGAGGTTAGTTAACGAGCGACCTTCGGTTACAAAAAATGACGAAATGTAGGAATACTTCAGTAGTGCGGTGCGTTCGTTTCTTTTCATTTTTAAATTTCCTCGACTATCTTTTCTATTCGCTCTTGAATGGTTAATGGAACGGAACGACTTTTTTCCCTCGCGTTTTAGGACTTCTATTCAATCCGCCTAGTCTGCTTACGGTACTAAATTCAAAGTTGGAAATAGAACTGAATTTGAAATGTGGTAAGACCACCGACAATGCGCGTCGCTTTTCTGCAGATACTTAAGTAACCGAATACGCCCGTGTCACCAACTTTTATTTATGCTACAACGGTGCCAAGTCGTCAACTGAATTCATTTAGGCTAGCAAAGTGAAAGGCAGGGCCATGGTCGACGAGGACCTTCCAAGAAGTTAGTTATGAGTTAATGTAATAATAACCTTTGTCAAAAATTTGGAGTTACTAATGAAACTAGACTTCGTTTCACTTGGATAGTTACAAAGGAAAATTTTCTAAGTCTCTGGACGACAAAGTCTTTTCTTTGTTACTTTTTCTTCATTTAATTCTATCATAAAAAATCAATTAGGAGAAGACTTTCCCCGAAAATGTCAATTTTTGTACCCTGTTGCAAAAACAGTCTAGGACGCTAAGATAGTGACAAGTTGAAAAAATAAGCTTTAAAAAAAGAAATGTCACCGAGTGCCCTTTTGATTTTTTTGAGAAAAAGAAGAAGAAAAAGAAAATCTAAACACGAGAGAAAACTTCATTTTTTCTTGACTCCAGGTTTTTTCTTTTTTTTTTGTTCAAAACCTCTAGCTTTTTTATCGATTTAAAAAAATGTCTCGTTGCAAATTGCAATTTTTAGTATCCGTTGATGATTAATGATTGCTAATGTAAGGAGTTAGGGCAGAAATGATCAGATTGCAGATAAAAAAAAAGTAGAGAGAAAGTTCCCGGTTGACTGCACAATCAGGAAGAAGCAAAATGCTTGTGTATTTGTATGGACGCGGTTTGTGTACTTGGCGGAAGAATAGCATGCTAGTGGTTTTGAATGACTCGACGAGATTAATGATCTGTCTTGGTTAAGGACAGAAGTTTCCGGGGTTTCTCTTGTGGTCGTCAACATTACACAACTGTGTACTTCTTCTATAATGTTCCTTAGTATCTTCTAGACATGGCATTTCATCCTGTTCTTTTAGAATTTTATAAATTTTTAGTTTGGAGAAAGAAGATTTTACCGTAGGGCTGGAGCACATCGACCTTACGAAAATGACAGGTCCCATCATCACGTCCCTCTCTACGTAATTTCATTCTTTTGGGGTACACAAGGATTAGATTCTAGAAGAGATTACTTCTAAGATAGCGCGCGCTCCATGCGTCATCACTTGTCTTGCTAAATTTCGGACGTGGACCTGCTGAACTACGGACACTTTCTCTTTGACGTAGTCGACTCTAATAATCATCCTACGCTGTTTATTGACATTTTATATCAAGCGTTAGACTTTATTTTTCGCACGTTATTGTTATACTTTTCAGAAAAACCCGGGAGTTTGTCCAAGATTAATTCATCGTCACGCTGAAAAAAGGTAGTTCACAGAGCTAGAGGCGAAGCGAGAGGCTTTCACCACATTGAAAATACAATTGGGCGAAGATCCCTTCCATTTTCTAAAATTGAACCGTTAGTACGTGTTTTGTCCTAAAACCTCTCGATTTTCTGAAGGTTCCGATGAAAAATGAAGTGCGTTTTCAAAATTTC
>JABASK010000995.1:0-11069 GCA_019776465.1 Rambutanura hunanensis | reverse complement strand
GTGGTGGAGAGAGAACTAAAGAGTTCACTCCTAATCTCACTTGAGGGCTGCACTGACGGCCTTCGTGACATAGGTGGGGCCGAACCCCCTGATCTGAAAGTCTACTCGACTTACCGGACTATATAAAATAACAACTAAACATTTATTATTATATAGTTAGGTGTCATAATAAGTCCCGGTAAGTACAGGATCGGTAAATTGGGACTCGGTAAACCAACTTTAATACAAAGTTAACTTTTTTTTAAAGTTTTAATAGACTTATTAATTAAATCGGTAAACCATAACCAGACTCGAACTTTGACATTAAATTAACTACTTTTATTGCATAATTATAAAAATTATAATCCTCACAATAAATAAGTCAAGCAATTCTTATTTCAATTGAAATCTACACTGGTGTGAACAGTTGTACGAAAGGTAAACATATTCATTAACTCAGTTACACTTTCGACAGAATCTAATTTTTTTTTAAATGTGCGACTAAGTTTAAGTAATTTAAAAAGCGCGCTTTCCTATAGTTTTGCTTTGCGTATCGGTTTATCGCCATCAATATCAATGTTTTCTTCTTACTGATCATCGTCTTCCTTTGGTGTAGGTTTATTTTTTTTTTGAAGGAGGAGGGCGTCATACCATTATGGGTATGATGCCCCACCACCACCCTCGCCCTATTACACTTACCCACCTCCACAACCTCCAATACCATACCCATTGATAATACAAACTCCATTTGTAATGCCTCAGGTACAACCTCAATATTATGTCACCACCACAAATGCCACCTTACTTCAGTTCATACGGTATGTCAACGCCACCTATTAAACCTCTTTATGGAAGTTTCCCTGCTGGTCACCAACCAATCACCGTACATAATTTCTACTCACAGCCAATTCAACCGCCGCCAAATTCTCATCACCAACAACATCTTTACATGTCAATGCCACGACTACTCCACCAGAATCAACAACTGAAGTGACGACGGAGGTTCCAGGTCATTACCGCCTATAAAATGACCGCCTATGCCTTGAACGTCTATACAATGACCGCCTACGCCATGAGGGCCTATGTAAATACCGCCTATGGTCATGAGGGCCTACGTCAATTAAGGCCTATGCCAGGAGGGCCTATACCAGGAGCGCCTATACAAGGAGAGCTAAGGCAAACAGCGCCTACGTATTTTGTCGCGGGCGTAAAGAATTGAGCGACCATTAGGGTTTAAATGGTTAGGTTAGCCTAATCAAACCTAGCGCTACGTTTTTTTTTGTTTACAGACCTTGCGTTAACACAATGCTAATTTTGTTGATTTTGAAGAAACAATAGTAACCCTATTGACGCCAATAAATTCGCATTCGTTGCAAACATGGAAGCGGACACTATTTGGGGATGCGGGGATGCTATTTGGGATGTTTTTCTGTAAGATATAAATGACACCGACAAAAGAAAAAACGACAAGCGACACCCATGCGTAATTATTCTTAACACAGCCGGGAGAAAATCAGCCGGGCGGGAGGGAATTTAGTTAAATTGGGAGTGAACCAGGAGGGAATTCTTGGAAAAAGAAGTGGGCAGGAGGGAATTTTTAATCCATTCCCGGGTGCCGAATTGGGAAAGCAGGAATGTAAAAATCGCTCCCGGTTTCATGTCTGATTCGTTGGTAGGACTAGTAAGTTGGGCTAACGTTGGGCTGCAAAGGTTTACCGCAATAACGATTAAATTCTGGGTCGTGTAGAAAATGACATAAAGTTCTATTTACAAGACGTATTCTGTTCTGAAACACATCGTGTAAAAATGCAATTACAAGTTATATTTGCGTACGTATGTGAATTCACAGGTGACTGTGCAATCAACTTTGAAAAATTTAAGGCCATTTCAGACCTCGCAAAACGCATTGTCTCTGGCGTTATAGAAATGGAGGGTGAGCAGGTCACTCACTGTGATTTGTACTCATTCAGCAACTCGTTAGTCAGTTTCACTCCATAGAAATCATAAAATATCTGAATGAAAAATTTTTTGTAAACAAAAAAAATGTAGACTTGTTTTAGGAAATCGACTTGACGGCAGGTCGAGTGTTACGGTTGAAGAAACTTAGATTAGTACAGAAGCTTTGCTCACAAATTTGAGCATGTATTAGCCCCGCCAAAAAAGGTATGAAAATTTTAATGACAAAATATTTTTTTTTCAAAATTTCATGAAAATTTGAGGAAGTCGAGTTGACGCCATGTCGAGCGTTGTCAACAAAATTTTCACACCTTTTCTAAAACAAGTCTACAATTTTTGCCCCGAAAATAATTCTAAAGTTGGAACAGAAATTGTTTTTCCCATTCTTTTCAATCACTATGTATGACAACCCGAATTTCGAAAAAAAAATTTCTAAAAAAATGCCAAATTGTGCATCAGAAGGCGAGAGAGGAGATTGGAAGGGAGCATTCATACTTATATTTATAGATTTATTGTAAACACATTTCCTTTAGGCTACATGAATCTGCGACTTAAATAACTTCCTATGAAAACTCGTATTTAGAATTTCAACTTTAAAATATTTTTTTAATCAGATGTTTTATTATTTCTATTTAGTGAAACTGAAGTACGAGTTGCTGAACGAGTACATATCACAGTGAGCGACCTGCTCAACTTCAGTTCTGTAACGCCAGAGACAATGCGTTTTGTGAAGTCTGAAATGACCTTAACTTTTTCAAAGTTGCCAGCACAGTCACCTATGAATTCACGTACGTTATTTGCGTTTGTAAATTACACAGTGTGTACAAAAGGTTTCTCAGGATGAGGAAATTTTAGGAAAAGCAATTATGAGGATGAGGAAAGGCAAATTCCGCATTTCCGCTCAGTGTGTGACGATATGCCGGTATTGGCGGTCCCGCCGTTTGAACAACAAAAAGATTTAGGATTCCGAAAGAAATATTTAGGTTTCCAACCTAAAAAAATTCACTAAAACAAACTTTTGCGATTAAAAACAAGTAGGCGTGCTGGATTCTAGATTCAGCACTCGTCTTCCTTACATTTGTTATGAATTAATACTATTAAGAGGTTGCCAGGACGACACGCTGGTTCGCGAAGCTTGGAAAAAGAGACAACAGTTTTCAAAACCGCTAAATTGTGCATAGCTTGCGATACCTGTAACATAACTCATGAAAAGGTACTACTAACACGTTACCAAAGCAACATGTAAAATTAGTTTATGAAACAATTTATGCTCAATTCGCGAAGCCGCCAAATTGTCACGTAGTTCGCATGTAAATGAAGGAATTGTGCAAAAATTGGTTGGCTTCAATTTACCGTTTTGAAAAACATAATTTGAGCTAAACTGAAATGAGTAGACTCAATAGCTAAGGAACAAACTATTTCCGGTTAATTATAGAAAGGCCCTAATAAGGTAGGGTATATTGTGTTATTACACTCTTTTGGAAATGCGGTAAAATTATTTAAAAAGGAACAAACTATTAAGTTAGGTTAGGTTGGTGTACCCTAGTTGTAGATTGGTAATTATCTTCTATGGTTCGCTGCAATTTGGCAACCCAAAGCACCAAAACGGAACTTCTTTATTAACAGGCAATGAATCCATAAACTCAAAACGGCAATTCTTAGTCTAATGTCTAATCATTTTGCAGCGTTTTCAGGTAGTAACTCAGCAGCAAATTCAGGCTTGACGTATGAACCGTGAAACTCATCATTTATTGGTCAAAAAGAATTAAAATGAACAGCACTGGACTCTGTTATCAGTATTTACTGAGAAAAGTAGAAGCGGCGGCGAAAAAGACAACCATTAGAAGGGTTCCAACTTGGTGAATTGCGCCGCTGTCTACGATATTGACGTAAAACGTGATTTCGTCAGTAAGAGTTGGAGCATTTTCGTCGTGGGCGAACAATGTAACCGCATGAATCCCTGTCAAGTTAGTTGCCAGCAAAGACAGCGTAAAAGTCGATTCGTGATCTCCAGCCTCCTCTGGAAAACTAGCTCGAGCAATATTAAGGTTTAGTGCCGATAATGGCGGATTTGAAACTAAAGCCTTGGCGTGGCTAAAGTCGGAATCTGCGTCTTTAATAGTAACAACTTTAATTTCAAGTCCAGACTCGTCGTGAGTTGAATTCCAGTTCTTTAAGTCAACTTGGACAGTTGGAATTGGGTCAAAAACTGGAGGCCGGTTGTTCACAGCAGTGATTGTAATATTCCAACTTGGATGCAGGTATATTGTTGTTCTAACAGCATTAGCGGTTTCGGGCAGGTATGGACACAAAACTCCGAATCGCGGAGAGAACGCACCAACTAGGTTGTCAATCTCGAGTAAGTCTGCAAATCCATTTCTGATGTGAACATGAACATAAGCGGTGTTACTTTCTTCAGTACGAACATAATCGGTCGTAAAATAGAAGGCGCGGTTATATCTGTCCTGAATTGCTTGGTCTCCGGTGAAGCTAAATTCAAGCGGGGCAATTGGTCGAAAAGTACGAACCTCCCCTAGAACAGTTGAAGGTTCGGTTACCAAGAAGGTCCTGTAGTGTCAAAAAAAACTTTATGATTTTATTTTATTTGGAGCATTTATAAATTATAAGACTTACCAAATGATGTCACCGACTTGAGCATTTTCCGGTACCGATATTGCACCATTATACTCTTCTTCAAGTCCCACAACCTCTGACAAAGGAGATTCGCATATACCTTGTATAAAAAAAAATATTTAACTTCAGTCAAAGTTACATCGTTACTTATGAGTACGAAATAATTTAAGATAAGACGAATTACAATAAGAATCTCTGGCCAGTGCGACGATAACCAACAGCGAAAAAGCAAAATTTTTCGAAATCATTATAAACTTTTCAACAATTTGAGGAACCTTATGGGAAAATGGATGACTACGTTTCCAAATGAAAAGTTGGAAGGTAGATAATAATGAGCAATTGGGGCTTTGTTTAACCCATTTTATATGAACAACTTATCGTGCTTTTGTCGAAATCTAATCTTCGAGATTTGACGTAAACGGTATAGAGTAATTAGACTTGTCGTTTTGTCATCCATTGGAATGAATCAGCCAGTATTCAACAAAATCGTGCGATTAAAGGCTTACTTGTAAAGTTAGTTTAATTTCATCTCTGAGATATCGCACTAGAATGCTTTTACAATAAGATAAAAAAGTATGAGCAATGAGCTGCAGCCAAATTCTGTACTCCCGACATTGATTCATTAATTAAGTAAGTTAAAATTTTTAATTATTCCGATACAATGTTACAATTAGAAATTATTCTTTTGGACGATATAATAGCTAGAGAATCAGTCTGTCAAACAAATTAAATTAATTTTGTAACGGCTTTTTTTAGAAATTTAGAATTTATTTGCAAATAGGCAAATTTCTATTTACAATTATTCAGACGGTTCGCAGAATAATTACAACCTCCTACTTTTACGAAGATGCGTATATTTCTTTCTTTTTTGCAAATTAAGAACCGTTCAGTGGTATTACGTAGCTGGAACTTCCTGTCAAATTACCATTGATCCTGTCACTCTGGTTGTAGTCTGTTTAATAGATCATAAAGCATGTTAACATTAGCTTTTAGAATAATAACGAATTGGATTAGGGTTCCTCAGAAATTCAAAAACGATTTTCTTTTCGTTAATACTGTTTTGGTTTTTCGAGAAATTTATGTTCAACAAGTTCATTTTAATGTTTTTATTGTGTACAAATAACTGCGGTGAAACTACTGTCGTCGGGTTGACCAAATAAGACAACTAATAACGTCTATGATTTACTTCGACGAGACTTCAGTCACACGCGGTCAAATATAGATTAACTTGAAGGAAAACATTCCACGTACAAAAAACCTAACGTAAATCACTCTTATTTTAATTGTACTAAGTTGTAAATGGAAGTAATTCTTTTAAATCCTGTCATTACAACAATTGTTTCGTCTACCCCGTTCCATTAAAATTGCAAAATGTAAATCCGCGAACAGTCGACTAAATTATTCTAAATTAGGCCTTTGAAACCATTGTTTTCAAGAAAATTTCGCTTTCCGCTGATTTTCCAACAGTTCGTGTATATTAGTTAAACCGTAATTTCAATCATTATACATCTGTAATTATAAACTGCATTTTTTATGAAATCGAGTTCGCTTGAAGTTCACCATGGTGGATTTTACTTCTGTTCCAAAGCTGCTCCTTGCCCGATGCGAAAATCAAGTAGAAAGTGTTATCAAAAATATATATGACACCAGCGATTAAAAAGATGAGTCTCCACTGACTCAAATTCCCCTGAAAGCAAAAATTGTTCGTTAGATTAATCCAAATGAAGTTACGTTACTTCACTCATCCATAAAATTGCAATCCGTGACCGTAACTTTTGAGCCGCGGGTTACCTCAATGCGGTAAATGTTTGGAAATGTTATTTACATTAAGGTAGGTATGAATTTTTACCCTAGTGTAGGCAAGGTCAAGCAATTCATATCCGACATAAAATAAACAAGAAGTCTTACCACGTTCCCAATGATAAATCCGGCCACTTATAAAAAACAATAACAGCAATTACACTTTAATGCAAAAAAATAGTTTTCCTAACCTAAGTTGTGACATAAGTTGTTATATTAAACTGACCGTATGGTGCTACAATTCCCATCAGATTAGCAAACCCTATACGGTATTGGGACAAAAATAAGTGAGTATTTTTGAATAGTTTAAATATATTTTAAACAAATTTCGATTTTACCACTCGTGATCCCCATCATTACTGCCGCGTGATTGGCTGCAATGTCAATCTAACAAAAAATGACACCTACAATATTATTTTATTTAACTTAAAGTTCTTTCTTTCGTACATGATTCACATTAAAGGAAGCGTAGCACGCCCCGGATAAACCTAAAAAGAGACAAACATTATAACCAAAACCCAAATAGGTAATGTTTTGCCAAAAAAATTTCTAAAACCCCTCAAATGGTGCTATTATTCTTCAAAAGCATATTTCTTACCTACTGCTGCAGTAAGAAGAACTACTGCAAGACTACGATTACAGCCACTAAAGGCAACACCAATCAAGGCTAAAGCAGGTAGAAGATGACCTATTTTCCAAAGTGATTGTAAAAGTTTTCAAAATTTTAAAATGTATATTGCTTGAGAGGTCAGACAGTGAACAATTTGTTTCGAACGAACCAATTGTATTCAGAAGCTTGCGTACAGTAGTGGTACTAGCAATGTTCTTCGCAAGAAGAAAGTCAGCTAACCAACAACAGATCAAGCTGACGACAAACATCATTAAATATGGTAATGCACTAATCCAACCGTTCTGAAAAATAAATTCGAGCAAATTAGATTTGATGCCAAATTTTGAATTTAAATTTAGAACTTCTGAAATTGACTACCACAGGCTCTCACCGATTTGATATCGAAATGTAAAACAGTTCCCAGGTAAGTTGGGAGTTCAGTGAGCAAAGTATGTGTTCCCCTACGACGCCGTATTATAATTAAACTTTCGCTTAATATTTGTTAATATTTATAAATAGGATCAAAATCATTACCAGTCATGTCCAATGTGGGCCACTAAAATGGCAATAACTGCGGTGGACGTTAACATTTTTTTCCATGGTGTAGGTACTTTTAGCTGTAAAGTCAAAAGTAGAAATTATTTTCTCACAAAGTGTTAGCTTTTAGAAAAGCAGCTAGAGTAAACTGCTGATTGCGCTTAAATACGTGGTCCCCCTAAATGCAGCCTACAAGGTACAAACTTGGTATTAATTTTTCAGTTAAGTCCGAGTACCTGCTATAAGCCTACTACAACCTCGAATTAGCAGTATAATCTGGCCAACGGCTAGGAATGGAGTAGGCCCACCATCACAAACAATAGATACGTTTGTATTCTATATGTTGGACTTCCCTAGCTAGCCATTATTAGGCAATCAATATTAACATTATAGGAAGTAGCTGGTACAGAACAGTACTCTACAACCGCAAGTCCAGTGTATTAGTAATACATTGCGAAAAAATCTTACTGCTGAAATCTGAAACCCGATTGTATTCTCAATGTAGTTTAGTTCTTTTAGGCTAATCCGAGGATGGTTTTGTGGCTTGTCGAAAACAAATACTGCCCAAAATCCAAACCAAATGATACCAATGCTTCCCATTGTGTAGAATACGGAAGGCCAGCCGCCCAGGGATGAGTAACTGATCAAATATCCACAAAGCGGAAGCCCAATAATAGTTCCAAATTGCTGTCCTGTACAAAAAATCAAGATTACAATGTTGAAAGCAGGTTTTTTTAAAAAAAAATTCAAGTGGTACAAGTATACCTCAGCCATTTATATTTAAAAAAATCACAAAATTTATACCTGCATAAATATACGTTCCTAGACGACCTGAATAAATAAATGGTTTTGACATCATAAATTAGAAGTTGAGTTTTTTGTAATAGTGTTTTACTTCTTTCTAGCGGTGGCATCCATCTTGCAAGCAATGCATGCATGGCTGGGATACTGACGCCCTAGGGCGAAAATACAATATTGGGAATTCTTTGTGAAGCTTGCAAAAAATATTCTTTGAAAAATTTGAGGGGTACCTCTCCAAGTCCCTGCAAAATTCTACATGCAACTAGAAATCCCATTCCTGCTCTTGCTGCAACGGGTGTCAAGAGCGTAAAGATTGAACTGATAAGCATTCCAAACCCGAATAACCATTTTCCGCCAATCTTTTCAGCTACAATTCCACCTGGAATTTGAAGTAGAACATAACCCCAGTAAAAGGCTCCTAAAATTGTTCCTTGATCTTCACTGCTCCAGTAGAATTCACCCGGAGGCATATTATTTCCCGTCTCCGATAAATTCCTATTGACAGTTTCTTGTTGAAATAATTCTGGACATGTCTGGGATGTCTCGTTGGTTGAAGCCAAACCCAATGCTGTTGTGTTGACTGCAACCATAGCAACAATAGCTATCGATAGATTCACACGCATCGCAAATGAAGCCGCAAATCCAAGAAATCCCATTAACGCAAGCGTATGTCGTGTACCCCATCCTCCTATTGTATAAAAAAAACTTTAAAAAAGAAATCGAATAGGAAGAGCTTAAATTGTCAAATTTTAAATTGAAATTTATAAAATTTTCAACATACCTGGATCTGAGCAGCCTTGAAGTGGCTCTGAGAGTGTGAACTGTTCTTGACCTTTAATACTGTCAACAATGGTAATGTTGACCCCACGCAAATTAAGTAGTGTTACAGCATTTTCACTTTCCTTAAAATCTTCTTTAGCTAACTTTGCGGGTTCACTCATTTTTTCCGACTGTACAACTTCTGTCAACGAACAGCTATCGACTGATCTTAGCATTTATTTCTTGAGGAGTAAAGTGTGAATAAGAGGTTCAAAAAAGGATCAGCGGCAAGGAAGAACCTGCCTGATTCAAAGTTTAAATACATAACGAGGAAATGAACATTTTCTGTAAAGACAATTCCACATGGAAGCGTGATTTTCTTTTAAAATTGAAAGTAGAAGATGAGGGTAAAGTGGATGGATAACAAATCCCTTTTGTTAAAACGCTGAGTAAAACAGTTCATAGCTAGAAGAAGTTTGAAAAAAGTAGGTCAAGTAAAAAGTCAAATCCCAAAAAAATCCGGGTCCAAGATTGGAGTGATTGATTTTCATAGCATAGATCAGACAAAGGTAAACATAAAAGCTTTTTTTTAAAAAAAAAAGAAGTTTGAAACAAATGATTTTTGTGTTTGAATGAGTTAATTTCTCAATATTCTTGATAGGTTACTGGAAAATATGATAATTGAAGCAAATGTATACTCTATTATTACCACACACTGGGGTTGTGTTTTAAAACAATAAGTGTCACAAATGAAGAAAATGTGGCTAAATCTAGTGTCACGCACAAATTTTTCCCATCTACCAAAAACTAGTGAAGATTTCGTAGAAATTGTTTTAAAATTAGAACTTAAACGTAACCTGAATTTTAATTTGGTGACTGATAACTTAGCGTTACAAAATAAACAACAGAACGAATTAAACCAGTCGAAAGCAGATTGTTGAAAGACTTGAACTAATCCAATACGAATTACTTCTTCGTTTGTTTAATAATCAGATAAAATAAAGTTGATGATATGTACTTTTGCTTATATGCTAACACGAAATACGAGTACGCATTTGTGCGTATCCTTTTGATTTAATAATGACAATCACTTATACGACGCAATGAAAACATCTTCGTCAAGTCTCTTTTTAACGGGATTTCACTGCTGGAGGGGTTTAGATCAATTGTTAAGAACCTGATTTTAAGTACAACTCCTCAGGCTAAGATAATGAGAATCATCGGTATGAAAAAGAAAGAATTGAAAGATACCACTCATCAGAGAAGTTGGTAATTCAATAAACCATTGAAAAACAAGTATAAAAATCTATGAAAGTATTCGCAGGGGCGAGCTTATGTGTCTGTGTAATCTCAGCTAAGTTCATAAGACCTAAAAGTAAAAATATTTCTGTGATAAGAAAAGTTCTTTGTCTCGATGAGATGAACTTTTGTGAAGGTCATATTCCCTATTGTGGTGGGAAAAAGGTTCTGTTACCTTGACCCATAAAAAATCAATCGTGATGATCTCCAATAGTGATCCGATAAAATATTTTAATAAAACAGAAACCGGTTCCAAATCAGTTCAGTGCTTTACAGAATTAAACTGCGGTGTTCTAAAATATTTGTTATTTGAAAATTGTATAAATTGATAGTTAAAAGTGCATTCTTTCATAACCCAGAAAATTTGACTTCAAATAATAACAACTTATAAACTTTATCACTCTCAGTCTTATTTGATATGTTAAATCAAGATGCTTTTAAATCAGTATATAAAATTTACAAATTCCTTCCACTGCCTTTCATATCCAGTAATCGATCAATCCACAAGCGAAATTTGCTAACTTTTGTGAATATCGTATAAAATTTTGGATCACATCCACCTCCTTGTCCGTATGAATTGATCCCTGCACTGACAATTCCCTGGACATAGTATCGGTTGTTTTCCACAAAAACTAAGCCACCTCCAGAGTCCCCGTCACAAGCACTAGTTCCATTTTTATAACCAGCACAAAAT
>JABASK010000994.1:0-11072 GCA_019776465.1 Rambutanura hunanensis | reverse complement strand
CAAAAATTCGGTGCGGAGAGCGTATTTCTCGGGGGCGGGGGGCAGAGTTAACTTTTTATATCGGAAACTTATTTTAACAAAAATGTCTCGGTTCAAAAAAAAAAAAAAAATTCGTTCAGCAGAACCTATGACCTTCCAGAAAAAAAGTTTTTTGTACAAAAACACGTAATACAGTGCATCAAGCCTCAACTTCAACCATAAATAGATAGTTTGCATAAAAATTCGCAAAGTTTATTAGACTGCACTGCATTAATTTCAGAAAGGAATTAAAATTTTGCAAAGTACCGCAACGGAGATTAAACGTGTCTAGTTCTAGAAGCAGAGATCAGCCCTTTTACAAAATTTAATGTCTCTAAATCATGGTCATGGAGTAGAATAAGGTCATAAACTGAGAACTTTCACTTTATCCTTAGGACACTTCGAGGTCACGAACCGCTCCCTTATTTGCATTTAACACAACTTTTGTGCAAATTCTCATTTTATGTTTAAATTTCTAAACTCTAAAAGCAATTTTCATTTTACCTGGTTTAATACAGCTGAGACCACACGTTCCGTCACAAATACATTTCTTCCGTTTACTTTTGCAATCTTCATCTGACACACATTTTCGAAGACAACTTCGTCCTTGTTGGGCGGCCAAGAGTTCATCTCTTGGACAATATTCTGACGGAGCATTTCTGTGGATTCTTGAGTCGTCGTCCATTTCGTCCACTATGCCAAGAAGCCCAGGAGCCATCTGGATAAAATTCTCAACTTATTAATTATTTACTTTCCAATTTATGACAAGCGTCAGTTTTTTCTTGATTTTTTTTTTCAAAGTTTTCAATGAAAAATAAGGGAGACGCTTCTGGTCTGACATTTGCCTTGCACTATAAAAAAAAAGTTTTGTTTTGACAGGTTATTAATTCAAGAAGAACGTTACCTGCAAAGTGGAGAAAGCAGAAGCAGACGCCCACTACCAGGGCAAAGTGCCGAAAGGACATTTTCCTCTAAAATAAGTGAGAGACCTTCCAAGATTTAAACGCTATTAAGTGGTATAAATGAAATTTTAATTACACTCAAGTGTCTAACTTAATTGCTCGACTTGATTAATATACGCTTTGGCAAAAGAGCACGTGGTGGGAGCATCAAGGAGAAAAGATGTTGTCCATGGAAAGTTCCACAGAGAACTGAATGGAGAAAGGGGAGAAAGGACGCTTTTTGGATCTTCCAGAAACAAAAGTTAAATGAAAACACTGCGCAGTACTTTTGGTAGAATAAAAGTTCTTCATCGTAGTTTGATATGATTTTTTTTTTGGAATAAATATGAAATAAAAAAGGTCAGAATTCAAGAGAAAAGCATTTGTAACCTGTCGTCCTGGAATCTGTTCTGGAAGGTTTCATTTATGGGGTTTTTGGACTGAAACTAGATTTGGTTCTTGGGCTAAAGCAAGCGGGAGTCAACGCGTGAGCAATTTTTATCAAATGCTAATAAACAAAGATGAAACGAGTAAGCGTAGGTTGTACTGCTTAAATTTAAATTAATTTTTGACAATTTTAAAGACTGTCATATTTTTTAGGATTTGTAATGGTAGGAAACTTAGAATAAAAAAAACTGCAAAGAGTTTTTCCACCATGAGCAGCAAAAAATATTTCTTTTAGCAGAATATACGAAATTCGTTCACTATTTTTCTAATCAATAAATAATGTTATATCGTTAATAATTTGGCATGAAAAAACAGGAAAAGTGGACGGATTTAAAATTATAGGGTAAGATTGAAGAAATGGCAATAATATTTAGCACAAAAAAACTAACTTATACATTTTTGGTACTTTAGTAATTACTGACGATGAGTAGTTACTTACTCTAATAATTACTTGTGCTGGGTATACTTACTTTTGTATATAGGTTAAGTCAAGGTTGGAATGACGATACTTGAATTGAAAAGACTGGTTTTGCCTTGCCGTTGGGTATTTTGATAAAAGCACGTGTCAATAAGCGTTGCATTTATCTCAAGACTATGTAGAAAGATTCTGATATCTCGACGCTTGCCAAGAGGCATGGAGGCGAGGAGTTGGTTGGTGACCTGTTAGTTTATAACATTATTAGTATTCCGCCTGAAGCTAATGGTATTATAAATCGTTTGCCGTTGGTATCACATGTCATAGAGGTTATCCAAATGGCAAGGAAGCATAAGCAACCGCGTCCGCGGCTATGAATACTTTTTAGAAAGATATCTACTTAACACATCTAATATTAGGAAATGGACTTTAGTGCGATATCGTAATACTGCTAAAGATAAAGTTAAGCCTTTAAGTGGTAAATGGGCTTTAAGAGCTTTCTAAATTTTGCAGTAGAGAAAACCGTAGTAAAGTGGACGACCTTATTGACCCTTTACCGGTAAACCGGTCGTCTCTTCATTGTACAAAATGTACGCGTGACATGTGACTTTAGTTGAGATATCTTGGAACGAGAAGAGGGAGTGGAAATTAGGCTCAAATAATTCTCGTGTTTTTTCTTTACAGTCGAGTCCAAGTCCAGTCCAAGCAGTTTCACATACTCGATTCAAAAAGTATAGTGGATTGCAAAGGAACGAGTGGAGTTGGAGTGGTGTCTAGGATATTCTTCTGCAAATGACCTTGTCCTTGTCCTGTCCCGGTTCCACTTTTCTTGGCACCCTCGATCGAACGTCAGGCTTTAGGCACATCCACGTACGTTTTTCCCGGGCTTAACAGGCAGTCGTCCACCGAATTCCACCATTTTAATAGACGATCATCTGTAACCTACCATTAAACAACGCTATTTTTGTCACCATTCTGGAAATATTCATGTGGTTAGGCCCTACTGTAGAACTTACTTACACTACGACTAGTCAGCTGTAAGGAGACCTCGCTCTACTGCCATACATCTTTTACAAGTTGGAACATCTAACCGTGAAAACGATTTGGGAGGTAACGAGCCGAAGCCAAGTCGGAATACATAGTATTTCAATCCGATTTTACCCTAGGAACGAACCCAGTCCACGTTATACTTCGCAACGTTAAGGATCACGTCTTCTTGACCCACGCGTGACCCGACCTGTAACATTTCTGTAGTCCCGTCCCGACAGCTCAAATCCTCAAAGCAATCATGAGTGGTGATCAGGTAAGTACACAAGAAATTGAAACAACCAATTACGAATAATTACTCCTAGTAATTCAGCTAATTGGAATCTAATAGTTGTACTACGAAGTACGAATTAGGTAATTAACTTGTCCTTTCGCGCGTTTGTCATCTTTTTGCACGCTTTCTTTAGCCATTTCAAGTTTTGAAATAATTTCCCGGGTATATCGCAGAGGCATAGAGTGAAGAGTTTACCTAAATTAAAATAACTTTAAATGTGCTTTGGGAACGCGCAGGATGAATATTCATAACAAACGAACTTGAAACTTCTAAAAAACTAGAAAATTTGAGTCTTTCGCAAAATTTGGCACAACTTTTGGGCATCGAGCCCTCTGGCGTTTAGCCAAGTGTATCAAGTTCAATTACAAATTTTTTTCAAGCTAAAGACTTAACGTTGACATGTGCGGTACTAAGAAACAGCGTGCTTCTAGTCCATACGTGAGTCAAAGCAAATAGCATACCATTTTTTTCTATCTAGAAAGATGAAATTAGCAAAACACGTTATTTCATTCAGTAGATTCGCGTCAGCATTTTAGTTTAGCATCCCTACAGTAGCGTTCCCACACTACCGATGATAATGATTAAAATACATTTGTTTTTTGGCAGAAACTAAAGGAATGTTCCAATTTTTTGGGTATTGGGTGGTCCCGGGTCCGGGAAAGGAACGCAATGTGCTCGTCTAGTCGAAAAGTACGGGTTCATTCATTTGTCCTCTGGTGATCTCCTTCGTGACGAAGTGGCCTCAGGGTCCGACAAAGGCAAGGAACTTAATGACATCATGTCCAAAGGAATCCTCGTCCCTCGTGAAGTCGTTCTGGACCTCATCAAGTCAGCCATCGAAAAAAATCTCTCATCGGCCAAAGGGTTCCTCATTGATGGTTACCCACGAGAAGTCGAACAAGGAATTGACTTTGAATCCAAAGTAAGACTCAAGAAGTCCTTGTCATGTGAATCGATGTCAAGTCAACTCACATATTAATAAATTTATGTGCTCCCATTAGATTGCTCCCTGTACGCTGATTCTCTACTACAACTGCTCAGATGAAACCATGACGACACGACTTCTCGGCCGAGGTGTAAGTTCGGGTCGAGTGGATGACAATCTGGAAACAATAAAACTCCGTCTGGATACTTTCCACAAACACTCAGAACCTGTTATGGCACACTACTCCTCAAAGGTAGCTACCATCCCAGCAGACACGGATGCTGACATCATTTTTACTCAAACGTGTGCTGCAATTGACAAAGCATTGGCCTCGAAAGCTTAAAAATAAGCTCAAATTCAAATTAGTCAGGGGAAGGTTGACTCAGCGTGTTGTGTCAATAACGACGGAAAAGTGAAGCGTTTGGAATAAGGAAGCATGAATTAAGTGTTAATACAATGTCAGAGTTCAATCCACCCAAAGTCACATTTACAACAAAATACCCCATCCTCACTAGTAAAACCCAAGTTGCTGCATTACAGTATGCCATATATTTGCTTGTTATCCTACTGTTTAAGATTTTAACAACCCTTTCTCACAAAACTTACGATTAGTCAAGGTCAAGCTCATGGTCAACCGACGTACCTTTATAGGTTATTTAAAATCTAATTGTGACACTTCTGGAGAAAAAAACGTCTTTTCGAGTTTATGCCTTTTGTCAAGACCTTTGTGCTGTGTTGTAGTAGTTGTCAATAAAAAAAAAGACACGAGAACAATAATAATTGCAAATCGGTGCTAATTTCCTTAAGTCACTTACGTGGGAGTAGCGGGTTTCGCAGCGTTTTTGACGATTTTGATTGGTCCATCCATGGAGTTGGGGCGAGGACGATGAGAGATGGCAGGAGAGATGTGTCATTTTTTCTCAATGGGTTGTTGATGTCACGGAGGCAGGAGGGGTATGGTAAGCAGCAACAGAATTTTCTTCTCCCTGCCCTTATCATTTATTGAGGTCATCCTTGTTGTAGGGATTTTTATAGTAAAAGTGTTACTCACAATTAGTTGACCCTTTATGGTTTTTTGAATAAAAGAGAACGTAGTGGTATTTGGTATTGACGTTGACCATAGGAATCTGTAACTTTACTACGGAAGGTAATCAGCATAACTGGTTTTATCTTTTTGGAGTTAATGAACAGGGAATCTTGTCGGCTTCAATTTTTAACCTGTTTGCATTATTACCTTGAAATCAATTTATTTGACTGATGAGGACGTGAGAAGACTGATTTTATTGTTCAAGTCAGAGGTAAGCCCAGTTTGACACTGTTTATCGTTGGTGGTTGAGGGCCTGTTACCTTTGAAAAACAGCTGTGTACAAAAGCTGTCCTCCAGCGCAGTTTATTTGATTGAAGTTTTGTCTTTAAAATAGTAAACACATGTCAATTGCCAGCGCCAGTATTTTTACCACGTCCAGGACCAATGAAAGCTAACTTGACCATTAAGACGTCCAGTTGAGTTCGGTTGGTAATCATTGACTTTCCTTTGTAAGATTGCCTGCATGCTTTTAGAATGGGAGGTCAGCAAACTAAAGAAAGGGGTTCAACACGATCTCAGAGACGTCTCAATTATTTAGGAACCAATGTTTTTTCAGAACATCACGGTACGTAAATCGGCTTTAGTGAAACAAGTAAGAATCAAACTCTAAACGTCTATGTCGTTTTTTGTAGATGCTTTGTTGGCAGGACGCCCGTTACCAGACCCACCTGAATGGATGGAATCATTTCCTCGATGGGCCTCAAAAGATAACTTACTTGCCGACGGTGACGACTTATTCGTGGCTCTCTATGACTTTCACGTAAGCAGTCTACAAAACTGACCGATTAACATCCTCTCATTTGTCATTTGGTTGTTATTTGACCAGAGTTTATACCGATATTATGCTTGATAGGTTTCTGGTGAAAATCAGCTGCCGCTTCAAAAGGGCGAGCGTGTACGCGTTCTTAGCTACAACAGTAATGGCGAATGGTGCGAAGCTCGATCTATCTCCGGACGAGTTGGCTGGGTTCCTTCAAATTATATTTCTCCCATCAATTCTCTTGAGAAACACTCTTGGTATCATGGAAGGATTTCGAGAAATGCGGCAGAATATTTGCTAAGCTCTGGTAAGATTTTGCTTTTGTAAATTACCTTGACTCACTATCGTTTTTAAACGTCTAACTATTAACATTTTCTATAAAACGAATTACGTTGTAAATAATTTTGACTTAAAATTGCCCCGAATTAAACGTTAACATTTTGAAGATTGTGAACTTCAGTGTCCAATACTTTACTTCCGGTTAGGTATCAACGGTTCCTTCCTCGTCCGTGAATCTGAGTCAAGTCCAGGACAACGTTCCATTTCTCTGAGACATGAAGGACGAGTTTACCATTATAGAATTAGTCAAGATGCAGAAGGGAAAGTATATGTGACAACAGAATCCAGGTAATTAATTAAAACCTTAACCTATCTCTTTCTCTTCTTTACTTTAAAATCATTTCTACTATTTTTCTTACGTTTCAGGTTCACAAGCCTTGCTGAACTGGTTCATCATCACTCAATGCATGCCGATGGACTTATCACACAATTACTCTATCCTGCCCCAAAATGTCATAAGCCAACATTGTTTGCAATCTCACCTGGCAAGTTTCGAAGTTTCTGTTTTAATTTTAACATTTGGTGTATAAAATAATTGATATCTTGACTTAACGTTGACTTAAACTAAATGACAACTCGAAGACGATGGTTGACTAAATGTAAAATTTTAATGCAGAACCCGATGAATGGGAAATTAGCCGAAGAGATATTACCATGCGACATAAGTTGGGAGGTTCGTAACATTTTTGTATTTTACAAAATACGTGTCACATTGGCGACATTGTCTCTCTTTTCAGGTGGTCAGTACGGAGATGTTTATGAAGCATATTGGAAGAAGCGAGACGGAAGTGGACTAACTGTTGCAGTCAAAACTTTGAAAGAAGACACGATGGCTCTCAAAGACTTTTTGGAAGAAGCTGCTATCATGAAAACAATGACTCATCCCAACTTGGTTCGATTAATTGGCGTTTGTACTCGAGAACCCCCTTACTATATTATTACAGGTACAAACTAGCTACAGTTTAATTTTAAATGACTCAGTTATGTTGGATGATGGTGATAATTAATTAACAACGATTATTACAGAGTTTATGGAAAACGGAAATCTGCTCGATTACTTAAGAACCTGTGACAAGAAAGCCATTAACGAGCTTGTACTGCTTCATTTTAGCTGCTATCATGAAAACAATGACTCATCCCAACTTGGTTCGATTAATTGGCGTTTGTACTCGAGAACCCCCTTACTATATTATTACAGGTACAAACTAGCTACAGTTTAATTTTAAATCACTCAGTTATGTTGGATGGTGATAATTAATTAACTACGATTATTACAGAGTTTATGGAAAACGGAAATCTGCTCGATTACTTAAGAACCTGTGACAAGAAAGCCATTAACGAGCTTGTACTGCTTCATTTTGCTACCCAAATTGCCTCGGCCATGTCGTACTTAGAATCTAGGTTAGAATTTTACTTTAAAAATTAATCTTGTTTTAATTGAATCTGAATTTAACCAATTTCTATTTTTTTTAGAAATTTTATACATCGTGATTTGGCTGCGAGAAATTGTCTAGTTGGAGACTGCTATGTAGTAAAAGTAGCTGATTTCGGATTGGCTAGATTGATTCCGACACAGAGAGATGATACGTATACGGCTCATGCCGGAGCTAAATTTCCAATTAAATGGACTGCGCCTGAAGGGCTTGCCTATAATAAATTTTCTACAAAGGTAAGATATATCGTGGACTTTTTTTTAGTTTTGTTCTTATCTATCACCTTCATATTTTTTTGTTTTGCAGAGTGACGTCTGGGCTTATGGTATCCTGTTGTGGGAAATTGCAACTTACGGAATGTCGCCTTATCCAGGGGTTGATCTCACAGATGTTTATCACATGTTGGAAAAAGGGCTGAGGTTAGTCTTGTTTTTTCCGGTTTTGGAGTGAGTGAATAAAAAAAAATTTTATACAAAGCGAAAGCGATGATATTTTTTTTTGAAAATTTAGAATGGATTGTCCTCCCGGATGTCCTGAAATTATTTACCAAATTATGAGATCTTGTTGGAAATGGGATGCTAGTGAGAGACCACATTTCTGGGAAATTCATGGAACGCTTGTGTCGCTTCTTCAACCACCGCCGTATTGTGAAGAAGAGTTCATTGACCCGCCCCAAATTCCAATTCAGTCGGAAGTGTCTCCTACTGGTGAGTAATATGGTGATGGTTCGTGAATCTCACTGCATGTTACTGAGTATTGCTTAATTATTAATTAGTATCTTTATAAATCGACCGCATTCCAGGAGATTCTTCCCAATCAGGCCTCTTCTTATCAACATTTGCAGGGAGTCAACAGCCACAAGTAGCTCACAGCAGTGGCGTAGCTATTGTTCGTCGAAACAAGAAAGGTAAACAAGCTCCAGCTCCACCAAAACGCACGAGTTCCTTTCGTGACTCCCAGTGTGATCTGGATCCAGATGAGAGTGAACAGTATGAACCAGAAGATGGTTGTGATGTTAACTACTTTTATCATCATCGTCATCGTAGAGAGAATGCTTCTTTTGACAAGTTGGACTTGGCTAGATGGAGACTACGCTGATATGAGTGGTGATGATGCGGATGAGGATTCTGAGGGTTCTGGAACACAATCCGTACCAGATATTGGTTTTCGAGTTTCTAAAGATGGACGTGATCGTGAGCACAGAGGGTTGAAAGTACGAAGCTCAAAGGCACGAACTTATCCAATCAAAGATCAACATTTAGGGGTGACTCGTTTTGGACCAGCTCCGGGAGGTGCTAGTCATTCAAAAACACAAGTGCGTTGTTATTTTATTTAAACACTTCACAGCAAGATCAGAGAGGAATCGGATAATTTTTTTATAATGGTTGCCTCAGGTCTTTGCGTTAGAAGAAGTAAATGTGCGGAAAGCGATAAACCGCTACGGGACTTTGCCAAAGGGAGCTCGGATTGGAGCTTATTTGGATTCCCTTCGTCCAGATCCACTTCCTGTTGCTCCAACGCCAACGGCCGGAGAAGCTCAAGACTATTCCAGGGACGAAGAAGTCGCTGAAGTGACCAACAACATGCGAAAATCCAGCCTTCCACAACAGCGGCCTCGAAAGCAGGTGTGTCTTGCAGTTTTTGTTTAGAAAGCGAAGAACCAAGATTGTACACTGCTAAACTGCAGTGTGGGTTCAATGTTAGTGTGCCGTGGTTTGCTAAAATGATTGACCTAGAATTTAAATTTGATTCATACAGGTCATGTCTCCTGTTCGTTCTAAATCGCACAAATCTAATTCACCTCGAACGAGACATAAACCACCAATGGATCCTCCACCACAAGGCCAACCTCATCAACCAATTATATTTCCGCTGTCCTCATTTGTTTCTCAAAAATCACCGTCTCTCCTTCAACATCAGTTGGGACGAAATTCACCACTGGCGAGTCCAACTGTCGAAGTGAAACCGATTGCTACAAGTCAGGAAAGTGTAAATAGTAAAAAGAAAGGAATCAAAGAAGCATTGGAATTAAAACTAATTACAGAAATTAAAGAAATCTCAGAAGGTCGTAATCGAAGTATGACTGGACCACCAATCACAACTGCTCGACCAGCATCATCTCCAATGTGGGCAAAAGAACGAATAGAAAAGAAAGATAAGTAGAATTACAGAACCAAAGGAACCTATTGTAGTTACTCGTCACTTGTCCCCACCAAATTCACCAGCACTTCAACTCGTCTCAGAAATATTTGAAAGTCTGAAAGTAAAAAATGTCAAAGTAAAAGAAAATGATGTGAAAGTGGATTCTTCGGTGTCACCCACTGCTACTACTAAACAGTCGAATATGAACAAGGGCTCGTCGACTGACTCTCCACCAATTGAAAGTTTCGAAACGCTCAAATCTAGGTTGCGAAAAGTTCCGAAATCGGGGGAAAGTGAAGGAAGTAACGAACCCAGTCCGTTACATACGAGTCATCAAGTTCAGAACCGAACCCTTGTCAGCGTGGAAGGTGACGACGGGTTGTAATTCAAATGTAGGTCAATCAGCTGAAGTCATAGAACAGGAACCTTTAGTAAAAGAAAAACGATCCAGTACGGGAAGTATTACAAATTTAAAACGAATGTGGGAAGGACAGAAGGAATCAAAGGAGAAATCAACATCACAGTCAGGCGTAGTAGCCAAAGGAAATTCAAACTCTGAACATATTTCGAATAACAATATTGGTAATGGTGGACCACTTATCATAACAAAACAAGGATCAAGATCAGCTTCATTTTCTTTGGATAATGGCAAAGTTCCAAAGAGTACAACTTCAGTCAAACTGGAAAAATCACAAGAGTCATTAAGTAATAATTCAGATACTTCTCCAGGATCACCTGAAATTAAAGGAGGAGATAAAGTAAAAGAGGTCAAAGTTGAACAGAAAAGTGGAACGAAAGTAAAGAGACTTTGGCCACCACCGGCAACTCCGATGACAGAAGAAAAACCATCAGTGCCACTGAAGCCATTTACACGTAAACCAAATCCGATATATGCTACTCCTTCTCGCCTTGAAAATAACTCGAAAGGTGAAATAATTTCTGGGCCTGCTTGGCAAAAGCGATAAGTGGTTACTGAAGTAACCACGCATGTGATCATTTTTTTTTTTAAAAAATTAACCAATTATTTTTTGGTTTGTTTTTAGAAAGTGACAAAGATGAGCCGTTGGCTGATCGTTCTGATATGGTCAAACGTTGGTTGGCTCTCGATGCCATGATAACTACGCTCACGTGTTCCAGTGGAAATTTGATACCAATTGTAGAGGAAGCGTCGATTCTACATTCCTGGGGACAAAAGTATGCTGAGACACTCACACCTATTTCACGCTTTCAACTTATACAAGTTT
>JABASK010000993.1:0-11077 GCA_019776465.1 Rambutanura hunanensis | reverse complement strand
AATGAGATTCCAGTAGATTTCCATGGCGGATCACATTTGTTTATGCGCTCCAGCAATCTACAAACATTCGAACCAACATTGGGCGTAAATGAATAAAAGTGATAATAAAATTATTATAAAAATCTCACATCCTGTGCAGGTTTTCCCTAAAGTTGCAGCGTTAAAATATTGTTGAACAAGTGTTAAATAATGGGAAAACAGGAAAAAAAAAATAAAGCGGTCTTACATGGTGTTGAATAATTGACGGTACTCATCGTCCCCTTTGTTTTGAGAAACAAGCATATCCAACTTGTCGATAAGTTCACATTCAACCTTTGCACGTTTTTGGTATAAAAGTACAATATGATTTAACTTTTTCTTAATCAATTTCAACGCTAAATAAGAATCAAGCAAAACGTTAACGTTACCTGCTTGAAATCCCCGTGATATTTTTGCTCAGCTTCTAACATGTCGTAGAAAATATTCAACGTTGCCTTCCTTAACTCCATTTCTGGTACTAAAGTTACTTCTAAAAATGGCCCCACCATTGATGGTATAAAACTTATTTTCCATTCGCCCAAATTGGACCACATATTCAGAATTTCAAAGCCCATCTGAACTCTCATATCTCCGTAACGCTAAATAAATGTAGTGAGCATTTAATTCAAAATCAATTTAGGAAGAAGCGACAGTTCATCTTTTGATTATGTCACCTGTATAAATTGATTCTCGTTTTCCTCCTCGAAATTTTTCTAGTTGCAAGGCCGGTTGAGTCAAGTAAGTCACAGCCAAGTTAAAATATTGACTCCATAACTGAAAAATAGTAAACAAGGTTGGTACTAATACAAAAATAATTCTCAACCTAGCAATCATTATTGATCAATTAGTAGTGTGTACAATTATCTGCACAATTGTTATACAAGAGTGTACTTTACCTGACTATCAAATGAATGCTTGTTGAGAAAGTAGAGATTCAGTGGTTGAGAAAATTCGTGCAAGGATTTGAGCATAATGGAATCTGTGAGTAATTTCATAACGAGCCAATCTACAGGATAGACGTCGTGTTTGATTAAATCCCGAAAAACGAGAAAAACACGAAGTAAGAGATCTCGCAAAGGTTTAGATTCTCGAAATTCATCCCAAAGACGATTGTAGTGAAATTGATCCATGAGTTGTAATAGGCCGATTAGACAAGTCACTAAATTTCCAACAATGGGCGAAGTTCTCTCTAGGACTAGGACGGATTGCACTAACATTTCTAATGTGTTTGTAGCTACAGTCTCAATATCGTCATGAATGCCGTTGTCGTCCTGAAAAGACAAGAGGGATTAAGTTTGAAATCTGCTTCGAAACGAATACTCGTTACTCAAGTATACTTACAGATCGAAATCTTCCGTGGAAAAAAATCAGCGCATCATCTAGCACTTCAGTGCACAATTTCAGTTCCTGACGAAGCGAAAGATGGTGGCGCAGGTGGCGGCAAACTTCTGGCAAAATTATGCTTCGGCATTCTAAATAAAAAAGCAAAAGGTTCAAAACAGATCATCACAATTACTTCATTGTTTTTAGTTACGGTCTACCTTTTTCACGAAATAAAGTACTATTGACTAGATGATGTAGAGCTGTCAGTTTGGCAGGAGAGAGTGGATGTGCTGATTCTTTCAAGGGAATGTTTGCAAATAATTCACAAACCATTCTAGTCAATTCTACTGTGGGCATTACTCGTACCAACTCATTGTACATTTTGCTAAGATTATACAATAAGGCAGCTTGAATTGGAACATATTCGGCCTGATGACAAGTACCGTCGTCCAACATAGTGTTTAAAGCTATGAAGAGACGACTGACATTCTTCGTCACGCTGTCTTTAATCTCAGTTCCAGTAGCACGTGCAAAAAGGATATGCGACTGGACAATAAATTTGAAGATGAATTCCAGGGATTCGAAACATCGCTGAATTTGTGGATAGAATTCCCTTGTAGCTCTCAGTGCCACTTCTGCGTAGTGCTGCACAGTGGAGACTAAGCCTCTGAAAATTTTTGTTTAAAAAAAAATTGGTTACAATTTTCTACCGTTTATCTTGTAGTGTCTTACCTGAAGACTAGAGCTGCCGCGAAGTGATCTGTGATATACGCATCGATGACTGGTTTGAAGTGTTCATATTTCCCTTGCTCAAGTAATTGAAAGATATTGACAAGAACAATGAAGACATCTCCAGAATTATCATTAGACTCTCCTTCCTCATTTAAAAACATGGCAAAGAGCACATCCAAAACATCCTGTAAAAACTTGACTATCTCCTCGCCCTCCGTTTTCGTCAATTTCGTCATATTCTCCAATGTCTCTTTTATCCGGTCTGGATTTGAACGCCATTTGAGTAATGATACCAAATCCAAATTCTGTGTTAGTTTTGTTGAGACAAGGAGCGTATTAATCGCCAATGATTCCTTGGTACTTCGTTGAAAACTTTGATTTCCAATAACTTGAGTACCGGTACTCGTGTTTGATAGGAAGGGAAGTCCGAGGTAGTTTTGAGGATCACGTAACTTGTTTTTATCTTCACACTTGTAAACGAGCAATTCATGCGAACCGTCGTTAATTGTCGTGCCTTCGTCATATATTAGTTTGACAAAAGAAAATCCAAAAAGTTTCTTCATGTTCTTATCTTTAGCTAAACAAGTACAACATAAATTTGTTGACCTGAATGGTTCCATTCAAATAAGAAATACATGACCTTACTTGAGCAATGATTGTAGTCTATTCGAATGTGAGCGTAAGGAAATCGTTCAATAGGAACCGTAATTCGAATCCTTTCATTCCATTTCGGAGAATTGTGGTGATACAGAATCACTGATTGGTACTCATCGCAAGCACCACCAGTACTTGACACTGCCCCAAAAATTGAATTCGGAATCGTATATCCGTTGTCATCCAGAACGTGAAGGGTAATTTCGATATTTTTTCCAGTAGGTTTCCCACCTTTTTCAAAGTCACCGTGTTCCAGCGTCACATAAATGTCGTTCCTTATCATGAAAAAGATTATAAGTTAAGTTTAGTTAGAAAGAATTCAATACGAAAGTACCTGACATCTCCTGGATAAATGATATCAGGAAATCCTAATTTTCTTGTTGTAATAGCGTTCTTAAACAGAATAGGATTTTCTTGACGAATTGCATTGACATCTCCGGTATACAATTTGAGTTCGACTATTGTCAACGACCCAGAAACTACTGACACTTTTTCCCATTTGTTTTTTGATAAGATGCTCATGAAGTTGAGAAAATTCCTTCTCATCAGTAGAATATAATTTGAAACTAAGCTCTCGTGCTTCTGAATCGGTGAACATTCTTGGTAATTTCAAGTCTTCTTCGAGGCTTTCTGGAGTTTTGGTAACAGGTGGCACCACAACTTCCCCAATATTCAGAACTCCACAGGCAAAAGGTCGTTTGTACATCTAAAAAAAATTTCATTTTACGTTCACACATGTATCGTAGCATATTGCCCCACTTCACTTGTAGAATCTTACCTGATTTGATTTCTTAGTTGACTCTGCAAACATTTTGCCTATACGAATAACTTGAACAACCAAATAAAGTTCTGGATGCAAGTCGACAGAACCGAGATCTTCGAAAACTGTTGTACCGTGCTGTTGTAATTTGTCCACGAAACTTGACATTCCATTGGCTTTAACCATGAAACGTTCGCTGCATAGGGATACAAATAAATTAAGAAAAATCTTTTAAAAATTATTTAAAAATCTTTTGAATTCAAAATTCTTACGATACAGGTTCCATTTTTTGAGAATCAAATAAAGAAAAGTAGATTTCACAATCATCAATTAATTGATACGAAAAAGCTCGTAAACTACAATAGAGATGATGCCCAACTGCTTTCTGGGTGTGAAAAATTCGCTTCTTCCGCACTTGTGCCTTTACCAGTTTCAGCGATTTCAGCTGACCGCTTGTGCTGAAAAATTATTACATTATAAGTAAAAGTTGATTTATCATATAGAAAATGATACCAAAAGCAGGAGCTTACGACGTGATATAATTCGACGGCTCCGAGGTCGTCTGGGCTTGCAACTTCGAATCCAATCCTAGGAACAAGATCTAATCCCAAACTTCGATTTTTCCAATCCATTTTCATTGTAACTCTTAACTTCATTTCCCGAATTTGGTCTTGTGTCAAAGTTCCTACGATAAGTTGCCGCCTACCATCAACTATTTCACGTATAGTGCCTAAGAGCGTATGGAATTCATATGTCTGCTGCCCACCGCTGACATATAGTTGCTTCAAAATATCACCCCATTCACGAGCAACAGCTCTACACTCTTTAACGACGGCATCCTCAGATTTGACCAATATCGCTTCGGAAGAGGCGTCACGACTACGACTAGGTTTAAGTTGCACGTATGAAGTTGGAAAGATTCCCTTCTTTTCTCGCCGTGTCTTAACATAACCGTACCACCAGTCTAAAAAGTTAATACAGAGTTACATAGATTTCATAGATTTTATAATTATTTGCAAAATTGACATTATTTACCTTCACATTCTTGAAGAATATGCACTGTATCCCCCAAATCGAGGTTGATACCGTGTCCTGGCAATATTTCCACTCCGTGAAAAGAGAAAATAGCTGAAAAAAGCAATGCAGAAATTTGAATTCTCCTTAAACTTGTAAATTACAAGAAATATGATAATCATTTCATACACAGGTTTCTCATCCCCTTACCTACTCCAATAGTTCTATCATAGAGTGGTGTCCACATATTTTGAGTTCATTTATAATTTTACCTACGACGACGAAATACGTAACATAATTTTCACGTTTTGTACTTCAGTTTTTTTTAATTTTGTTGAGAGATGAGATGACGAGAAGGAAAGAAATGGATGATTAATTATTGACACGGGTTTCCCCAGTAAATTCCACTTCCACTTTCAACACCTAACGAGGCTGCATTATTTCTTCCAGTTCCAGATGCGAACGCCATACGCTTGCCGGGATGACGACGTTATATTGGTCAACAATACTTTGTTAGTTTTTAATTTTGAGGTGAATTCATAACAATGAATTAATTAATTAACTGACCGACTGACTGGGCGAATAAAAAGTTGTGGTTTGTCAGCAGGGCTGCGGATGACGAATGCCGAAGAGACGAGAATGGAATTTGTTGATCTTCCTTCTCAAGCCTCTCAAGAGCATAGTCAATAGTAGTAGGTAGTAAGGTAGTAGCAGCAGCATTACTTTCCAGAAACAACATCTCTTCCTTTCTCACGAAACGATATAAGTTATTGAATGACGTGAGCGAAACAGTAGTATCTAAATCTACCGTGAAAATTCTAATTTAGCCCCACAACTTAACTCTAGAAGGAGAATGAGTTAGACCAAAAATTTAACAATGAAATGTATCTGGTTATTTTGTATTTACGAGTAAAGTTTATCGTAATCGTACTGAAGCTTTCTCTTCTGTCCACATTTCTAAGCAACTTCCAGTTGCCAGTTGTGTGCAACTTTCTGCTAACCATGCATAGCACCATAGGGCACAGCAGTTACTGTTGTTGAAAAGTGTGATGCTATCGAGCAGAAAGCAATGTCAAGGAGCAACCAAAAAAATAGGCAGAAGCTTTTACAATTATGCTTTTTTGTCTCCAGTTTCCCCTTCAATGTTTGAATATTTCTTGGAATAGTAAATTATTTTAAACGAATAAAATTGCAGCAAAGTTAATTAATGTTTAACTTTTATTATTGTTTACCTAGGAAGCAACAACCCTAAAAAACAGCACTTTCCGAATGAAAAGTTGATGGAGACAACATATTTCCCAATCTGCAGCCGTGCTCTTCAAGCCTCGCGTTCAATAAGTTTCTATTACATCGAAAATAATTAGAAACAACACAAAGTATTTTATTTACGAAAGTCAAAGAGCAGTTAAATTGACAAAACTTGTCCTCATTTAGGAAAGCATAGCAGCACTGCAATCAAGTCAGACAGATTAGTAGATGCAGAAAGATTTGCAGTTTAACGTGGATGCGGCATAATATTAATTTGCCTTTTTTAAATTTTTTCTTATTTAAAGCAAAACCAAAGGTTTTAGTTTTAAAAAACTAGAACAGAAAATAACTTGATAACCACAGGAACTAAAAGAGCAAAGTGTAAAAACCTTTACTTTAAAATTCCAATCCAAAAGTTTGAACAATTGTAACTTTTCCGACTTCATTTCTGGTGAAACTCAATGAAAGATTCGTGTTCTCGGTAAAAGAACCAATGTATTTAAGATTTACTAGTTAGATAAGAACACTTTCAATTGTTTAATGTAATCATTCACTTCCGTTCATTTTTAGGACAGGTGAAAGTTTTCCGCAATCTAATGGCACTTTAGTTAGATTATCATTCGCAAAAAATTAGCTAAAAAATGTAACAGTATTAGGGAAATACTTTAATTCATTTGAAAAATTTTAACTTTTCTCCAAAAACAGTTTCAGAAATAAAGTTTTTAGCAACTTAAATGCAGTCGTGTCAAGACAGAAGGGAATTTCCGAAGTTTAAGCCAATGAACGATTTTAATTTATAATGTGCCCTCACTGTCCACCACCAATCGTTGTTTATTACAATAAATACAATGTAATTATTTTAACTATTAGTAAATGAATTAATATTACATAAACTCAACAACTTTGTTTTACATTGTCAATTGTGCTTTGGCTGGCCTGCTTTCTTACGAATACTTAGGTACTTAACGAAAGCGTTTTTTTACGAAATAAGATTTTCATTTGTAATGTTGTGAAATAAATTCCAAGTCCAACAAATGTATTTTCAATAAAACACATGTAATACATGTTCAACAAAAATAACCAACTATACCTCTACCATTGTAAGTATTCGGGCGTGACCCAACGCTTGTTTTAAGGAAGTACTAAGCGTATAGGCTAACCACAATTATGTTGCGGTCAGTAATACTTGGGAGGTATGAGTGATGACGAAAAACCCATCAGTTATTGAAAAAAATAACGTCATGACAAATTCGACTTCCGAGAACAGTTTCGAAAAGGTCTAATTTTCATTGTAATGAACTTAATTCTTTTAACATTATTGAGTGTTGCTTCGTTTGGTGTAAATGGCAGAGTTGAGGTTGACGTTGAAAAGCTTTCACCTGTAATTAATACTATAAATCCTGACGAAAAAGTACTACGTAACTCGCAAGTGGTAGTGGAACTGAAATGCAGTTCAGCATTTCCAGTAGAGTGGACCTTTAACGTAAATCAAATAAAAATTTTCTTTCAGAAAAAGTCAAAATTTAAATAAATATAATGATAATTTTGGACCTATTTTCATTAAAAGCACGACAGAAATACCAAAAATGTCTTCCGGAGGGAATGGACAGAGCGAAAAATTAAGAACGCAAGACAAGGAATAACTTACGAGTTCGTCGCCCGCATGAAACTGCAGTTCCCCAGAATTACAACTCCACAAATTTTAAAGTGTGGACCGATGGATACCGAGCAAGAGAAAGAAGTTTTAGTAATTCAGCTTTTACCGAACGAAAATGATACCGTAAATATCATCACCCGCTACGAACTTTCTTTAGAGACGAACCAACCGACAGACCTGATCTGCGAGTTGAGGCTCAATTTCATGCAAGTTGGTACAGCCTACTTTATTCAATGCGCAAAAGTAGATGACGACAAAATGTTTGGGGTCACGACAAACCATTGAATGTGAGTGGTCTGCTGCTTACTGTGCAAACACTTTTCGGGATTTAAAATCCATGCGGGTAATAATCCTTAACAAGATTCGGGTTCATTCACTTTTGACCTGTCGTTAATTCAGCATATGGTTCCAGAACATTTGCCCGGAAAAAAGTATTGGCCAGAAGGAGCCGCGGGGAAGGGGCTGGACGGAACTCAAAATTTCATCTGGTAAAAACACGCTAATTCCAGGCGTACTTATTTGTGCTGCTGGGAACTTTGTTGGAGCTCAAGAATATTTCTTCACTGCGCCGNTCACTTTTGACCTGTCGTTAATTCAGCATATGGTTCCAGAACATTTGCCCGGAAAAAAGTATTGGCCAGAAGGAGCCGCGGGGAAGGGGCTGGACGGAACTCAAAATTTCATCTGGTAAAAACACGCTAATTCCAGGCGTACTTATTTGTGCTGCTGGGAACTTTGTTGGAGCTCAAGAATATTTCTTCACTGCGCCGAATCAAGCTACAGAAAAACGGGAAATACGTTGGTTTCTTGTCAATTTGCAAAACATTACCTTTCATTCTAAAATAATTGTAGTTTTCTAAATATGGACAAACTTTCACTTAGATTTTGTTTGGAATAAAATTAAACCTGAAGACATGATCTGGATAACACCGTCACAAGCAAATAGGACGTATTACATTGGAGAGAGCATCAGCGGCGTCTGTACGATCCCAAAGTACGGTTTTTCATTCGATCCGGTTTTCGTTGTTAAGGAAAATAGCAAAACTTTGCCGCACGGTAAAATGTTTTAATCAAATATTCGATGAGGCTGAGGTGAAGACACTTAATTGAGACTTCTATGGTCAATGTCACACGATTAGATCAAAGATTTGAATCAGATTACGAAATGGAAACATGGAAAAAATCCTTCAATATAATATTTCGCACCAATGGCTCCTATGAAGTAAATTGTCACGCACCGGTTTGGAATTCTAACGAGTGGGCAGGTCAAAGTCTCAAAATTAGTGTTAGAGGTAAAATAAACTGTTTATATAGCAAGTGGAAGAAGTTTCACAGTTGTATAATAATAGTTTGAATTTCTTTGAAATGATATTCAACTGTCGTAGAGCGAATCCCACCACGTTTCGATGAACCGGTTGAATTCAAAACATTAAAAGAGGGTGAGAACCAGGAGGTTGTTTGCGTAGCCATAGGCGACCCTACGCCAGAAGTGGAATGGGTCAATGACACCGTGAGTTTCTTAAAAAGTCCATCAATCAACATTCTTGTAAATTTTTGGTACATTTTCCTACAGTTTTTACAGTTTCGCACAAATTCTGCATGCTTGAGTGGTTACTTTTTTCGTAATTATGGACAATTTTGATTTGGAATAGATTTCTGCTGGAGTAACGGTGAATTGGAAGCACTTTAATTTTCACAAGTACAGAATTTATTGAAGCTGAGTATACTTGCAAAATATTATCAAATTATTCTGAGTATCCTGATAAAAAGAAATTTATGATTTCGAGAAAAAGTTAGATTCGCTTACAAAAATTAAAATTGAACTTTTTTGAAGAACATTTAATATTGCTCAAACGTTTTTGGTAACTTTAGATGAATCAGGCTTTAAAGGTGCGGGAAATAATCAGAGCACGGCCGAAAGTAAGGCCGACAGTAATATCCCAATTCTGACAATCACAATTGGTGTTTCTATTAGCGTCTTAACTATGGTCTTCTTCGGGATTTTGTACTTTTATATCAAGTACACAAGACTTAACAAAATCATGGATGGACTAACTATGGAAGAAATTTCAGAATTTCGAAATGGTAAAACGAAAAATGTTGGAGAAAAACAAACGTCAGCCAATTTCATAGAATCTCTGTCTTACAACAACAGTTACGAACTTTCCACCAGAAATTTTCATGTTGGTAAAGTGTTCTAAAAACTACTTACTACTTTACCTACTTACTAATAAGTTCATTAAGTAACCTAATATAACCTAACCTAAATAATAAGCAGTAACACCAAAAAAAAGAAGCAATAGCTTATTTTAACTAATGTGATCAATAATTCAATCTAACTAACTGTTCGATCCTTGTTGGGACAAAGTACTAATCGTCATCTACCAATTGCCAACACAGGCTTTTGTCATTTAACCTCTTTTCTACGTTACCACTTGTTATACTAAAGGCGTGTGTTTTGACCTGCTAATCCCTTTTACGTCTAAAAAATGTTCGCGTCGCATTTTTTGCAAGGAAAAACAAACTGTGCATTGCCCGTGCCCTTCTTGCGTTTTACAAAAACGTGTAAATTTTGTTTTGCCTTACATAGAATTAAGATGACGCATTGATTGTCATGAAGTATAAAACAAATTCGTATTATTCAACTATGAATATTTAAGATACAACTCAGAGCCTCGGTTCAGGGGAATTTGGAATTGTATGCAAAGGAACTGTAACAACTGATCAAGGAATTATGGAAGTAGCATTCAAAACAGTCAAGAAACAGGCTGACAAAAATTACATCAAGGCGTTGCTGGCTGAATTAAAAATTTTAATTTATTTGGGGAAGCATAAATCAATTATTACTTTGATCGGAGGTTGGACGGAAAACTTAGAAAATGGTATACATCTTAACATCTTTCATATAAAACGCAAATTCAGTAAATTGTATAACATAACGCAATTTATTTGCAGGAGAGGTATTGCTAGCTGTGGAACTCTGCGAAAGCAGTTTGTTGAGCTTCGTACAGAATAACAGTTCCGGATTCCTCAATTGTGTTCAAGGCGAAGTTTTAGCTTACGAACTCACCTTAACGTAAATAATTATTAATTAAAACTTAGCCTTTTGTTTTGTTATGAAGTTATAAGCTGTCATAAAATTAAACCATTTTAGTCCGACCGTCTACCGATGCATCGAAGGCTCAAAGGAGTTTTCCACTTTCAATTTGATACAATGGGCAAAAGAAATATCGGGAGGATTAGACTTTATTAGTAGAAAACACGTAAGATGTACAGGGTTTCCCACGAAAAAGCAAACACCACCCTACAGAATTGAAAAACTGACAAATGCTAATTATGGCGAAAAAGTCATACCAAAAAGCAAAACTTAAATTCAAAATGCGAGTTAAAAATTCCGAACAAAAATCTAAATTCCATTTAAATTTGTTGATCTCATTTTTTAATATGAAATTTTAACTTGAATTTTGAATTCAAGTTTTCCTTTGGTATGAATTTTCCGCCATATTTTGTATTTTGCAGTTTTGCAATTTTGTAGGGTTTTGGTTATTTGCGTTTTAGTGGGAAACCCTGTATTATATTTATTATATTCGACATTGGCAAATTAAGTATGAATTTTTAATATTAATTGGTAACATAAACATTTGTAAATATGTGAGTATTTTTCTAACGCG
>JABASK010000992.1:0-11078 GCA_019776465.1 Rambutanura hunanensis | reverse complement strand
ATTTAAACTTTCACTGTATCTATTCTGTCAAATACTGGCTTCTGTACTGTTAATTAATGATTTAAACAGAAGATGATTTTAAAATTTTAAAATAGTCGCGCTCAAATTGAGGCCATTTCATGGGTTTTCGTAAAATATAAAAACCCCAGTCACTAGCCTCTCCTCTGCACCACCATCCTTTGTTTTTACTAGATTTAGAAACTATACTTCCATCTGTTGGAGCCAAAACAACACTTCACTTCAACACTTCACGAAAGCCAAAGAACGCTAACTGTGTATAGAGAATTTACTAAAAGCTTTGATACTGGCTTATGTACTAATTCTAATAGTTAAATTAATATACAAAATTAATATATAGTAAATATCGTGAAACTTCTGAATTACGTGTTTGTTAATAACTTCCTCATATGGCCTAGTTGCCATTGAAGGGCATCGGCAATCTGCAAAGATTTCTACTAAATAATTAATCCTAAAGTAATTTTTATACCCCTTTTATAACTTTTTCATCTGTACATGCTGCATATATTTCTCTATAAGTATTAGTACTTATCACTTCGTAATTTTGCTATTAAATGCGTGGATCTTGCTTCAACATCACACTTGACTTGGTTTAGTGTGATGTCAAAAATAATTGAAAGTCCACCTAGTTTTTCTATCTCTCTTTGTTAACATAGGTACTTAATTCATTTGTTAATTTGATGATTTGCCTTTATCTAATACTTTTTTATCAGCATGAAAATATTACGACATCAACCCACGTTAGCAAGGAAGAAGTTTCGATGCTGATGAATTTTATAACATCAGTCGATATAGCTAAGAAATTCACCTGATGAATTTTTTCACCTTTTAATAAATCGACCGATTTGTTAAAAGTGCAAATAGTATATAATTTGTGCGATTAATCGTCCTTCGTCCAAAACTTTGCAATACTCGAAAACATGGCGTGGGTTGTTGGGACGTTTGGCATAGCTTTCGTTCTGCTTCTTCTTCAGGCGACTTTAACAGTGGCAGTTACTACATGCCCGACAGAAGACATATACCCGGAGGTTTGCCTTTGCGTCAATGGTACTCAAGACAATGATGCATCAATTTATTGTGCACTTCTGCCAACTACTAATTTGACACACGTATTTGATACCATTGCCACTGTTGTCAACAAAGCTGACGCTACGTTCGAGATGCTATCATTGCAGCCAAAGACTGATGATGCTCAACGATTTGAAATTTTGCCTGAGGTGATGACAGATTTGAAGTTTCGCACAATTCAGCTGCTTGGTTTTTCCACTCTTGTCAAGATTCATCCAGATTCTTTTCCAAGTACGTACAACTATACAGAAGAGTTGCGCTTTTCTAGCGTCATTTTCTACGAAGATTTCACCAACCCCCAATCATTTATTAGGAAATTTCAAAATTTGAAAAACCTGCGTTTCTGGTTGGGCATTTCACCCACGATTCCAGATCGTGCCTTCGACTGGGATGATTAATCTCCAATCTATTACTTATGATTTTTGCATGCTTAGAAAAATTGAGTCAAGACCATTTGCTAATGTACCAAATTTACGCAACTTAACTCTTGTTAATAACATGTTTACGGCTGAAAATTTTTCCAAGGAAGCTTTTACCGGTCTTCATCCAGATGCAAAGGTGGACCTGAGCGACAACCACAGACTGACATACCTTCCAGAATCGGTATTCAAAGAACTCTTGGACACTACCAATCAACCTGTGGATATAACACAAAATATACCAACTGGACAGTATATTATGGAATGTGACGCGAAAGCACATTGGATTTGTAACATACGCTACAATGTATAAATCTAAACTGCGTGGATTCGCCTGCAAGGATAGAACCTACAGTGATATTTTTGCGTACTGCGACAGTATTGAAAAGTCGCCGTCATCTGGCGGGACACAACTAACGCACAGTTCAATCTTAGTTTTGTTGGGGTTGGTTAAGTATTTTCGAATTTTGTGAACCATGACCATGGTTAGTCGTTCTACCTTATGTTGTTTGATGTAATAAAATATTTAATTGCACAGTAAACCATGTCGTCCCAAATTTTTTTAGTTGAATCAATTTACCAATATTGACAGTAAGGTCTTAAGACTCAATGGGCAAAGTTCATTTGTGATTGTGATGCTTTTGAGACTTTATTGCGTTTTGTATAGCATTTGCGTTCTTATTAACGTTTACAAATAAAATTAGTAGAAAACATTTGCTATTATTTTTTGGCAATGTCTGTTTAGTGGTGGCGCGCAGTCGCGCCTCACTACCTTCAGAGAAAGTATCAGCTAAAAAGTTGGATCATTCCTGATTAAACTGATTCCAGAGTAAAGTTCACGTTGTAAATCACAGCATATTAAATTGCACAAAGTTGCTGTGATATAAAAATGTAAAAAGATATCTTATTATATCTTTTAAATTCTCGCGCCCTCTGTTCCTAGTTGAATCAAGCCTTTTAGTTTTCATCCTTCCTGCTACATTTTGGGCACAGAACGGCCTAGAAGTAAAACCAACGTCACTTAGATGGCGTTTACCGATAATCATTTGAAGCAATTTGTAGTTTTTGATAGAATCGAAATTTTAGGGTTAACTATACTTCAGTTAATTTTAATTTAATACGTTTTTCATTGCAGATATATTTCGAAACCTAACTCTAACCTAATTTCCTAACCTAACCTTGCAAAATAAATTATTTCAGACATACACACATACAAAATACTCTATCTTTTAGTAGTGAGGATATGTAAATATTTCAAATTCAAATTTAAATTTCAACTACTGCATTATTCCAAGTCGAGTACACTATAAGTATTCAACTACGATAAAAAAAAATAATTTAGTGTAGGGTATTCCGTCTACGTTCCCATTTTTGGTTTCAAATTGGAATTTTACGCCTAACTCTTATTAGGAAGACGGGAAAAAATCACGGTGCTTTGAGAGTGAAAGGCGAATGAAGGTAGGAAAGGAAGACATTGAACAAATCTTGCGCAGATTGAATCCTATGTAGAAACCTCTTAAGCCCAAGCCGTTTTTGAAATTGAAATACGTTTTGAAGATAATGAGGTTCAAAAGAAGACGGGAGTTGATGGTGATGTTCTATTAAGTCTGAAAGTTGGGAAAAAAAAGGAAGAAAGAACTGTTATTGCTTTCACTTTTAGTTAGGAAGGAATTGAAGGAAAAGGAAATGAATTATTTCATTCGCAATTCTTTCAATGGCCTTACAGACTATGTACTAAGAAAATGAAAGCACGCCTAACTTTCTCCTGTCAACCAAAAATGTAATTTATTTCAACCTCGCTCAGGCGTTGGAATTTAAAACAACCCAGCTCGTTTTTGCATTTCCCTAAAAACTATTTAGGTTTACAAATTGAACAAATCTCATCATTTGACATGGAAAACCACAGAGAGGGCAAACTTGACCAAAGTTAGTAGAAAAAATCTATAATCATTAACTTAGATGTTAATTAAGCTATTAATTATTCACACTTTTTCTTTACTTTTTAACTCCCTACACATTCCACCTACGACATATATTTATCGTAGAAAGCAAAGTACGCAAATCTAAACAAAAAAAGGTTCCTTTACTTGGTTGTAAAATCGAAAATAAGATTGCAACTAAAGTTTTTCAGTACTTGGAAATCTTAGGGTTCAATGACCTAATATCTAAAAAGTAATGGGGCATCTTGATTTTTCCAAGGCAATTGCTTACAACTTGTTTTCTGCCTAGTTTTTGTGGAAGTAAACCTACAGTAAAACTGAACCTAAATGCTTGTCTTGTTTTCCCGTAGATATTTTGAGCTTGGTTTATTTGTAATGTTACATAATAGTAAAATCATGCCTATGACATCTCCCCATTTCCTAGCTTACCTACTAGGCAGGTTACATTTCTCAGTACCAATTTTTTGTCAGAGTTGTTGAGGCAGATAGAAAGTTTCCTCTATATAACTTACCCGACCCCAAGTCGACTGTCCTGGATGGTTTCATTAGCGAACTCACTATGGGATTCGAGTCGAAACTGAACTATGAAGGGGGGAACGCTTGTTTCCTAATCGTTTTCAATTTGTGAGCTGTTGTCTGCACTAAATCAATACTCTGCCTTCCGCTTCTCCGCTTCCATCATCCACTTTCCCTCTTTATCATCCACCCAGTCACTCCAACCTTACATCTCATAACAGTACGAAAAAAAAAATTAAACTTTAACTTTTTTCGCAGTAGCTAACAGAGTTCCAGGGTTGTTACTTCGGAAGAAATGACTCGGGCTACTTTTACCATTCTTCTACAATACAATAGAACCCCCCCCCCCCCCATACTCATGTTTATCTTTAGTCTTCATTTCCCTAGGACACAAGGACGGGGAAAGTTCATTCAATACGCACACAATAGCTTTCTCTTCATCATCGTCCCAATGAAAAACAAAGGTTGCATTATTTCACACAATTTCAGAACCCGCCCCCATGCCTTCCTAGAGTACAATTAATCAATAACTGGGCGCTTACCCGGGTTCTCTACGGGAAAAGCGGGCCCGCGAGTCATACGCTGACATTGGCTCTGGCTCTCTTGTTAAACTACTCAACTCAATTACTCCTTCATTCTTTCCACTAAAGACTTTCCTTGTTCGGTCTGAGTCAGTTACTCATTGAGCACGAAAACGCTCCCCTGACTGAAACCTCTGCGAAAATCCAAAACCTCCTGTCAAAAACTCTCCTGGAAAGTAATACTCTAGGAAACCCTTGGAGGACTAGGGAAATTCGAGTCGGATAGGGTAGGCTGACACTCTCAATTAATCAAAATAATTAAGAGGGAGAAAGCGAAGTGAAGTTTTGAGGACGATTTAAAATGAAGCGCTGGATTTCGAACCTAGGAGAATTTTAGGAGTTGAGAGCCACAAGTCAGAGAAAGTGTCATAATTCATTTCCAAAGTGAGGAGTCAGAGGTTGTAGTCTCCCGGTAGGACCATCCATGCCTTGAGGTCATATTTCTAAGTAAGAGGAGGTGGAAAGAATGTTTGAAAACTGTCGCCCTGGTAGGCTGCGAAGGCTGAATTCGCTGATGGTCGTTGAACATACCTGCTGGATCCCACTAAAACAATCATTGTTAGTCATGATGATAATCATTGTTTAAGAAGAAGAACTCTTAAGTTGGAAAATCGATCCAAGTCTCGAAACTTATAATTTTTCTCAAAGATTCAACTTCTAAAAAGTACAAATAATCAAACGAGATTAAACACTGCATTTAATGACCAGATACGGTAACGGTAAATGCGTTTATAAAAAATTATAGGTTTTTGCACTTCAACAAAATTAAAATTTTGTACAAATTAGCTTTGTTTTATACTTAGCTGACATTTTACTCTTAGGTCAATTTAGGTTACGTTAAGCTAGTTAACCCAATTTATGCTATCCCTTGCTGTCATTACCTCTCTTTGTTGAAACCTTATTTGACATGGCCCCTTTCTCTGTTTTTTGCCCACTTATATCGATTTTGGCATTATGTACCTTTTTCGTAATACCGCTTTTCACATTTCATGTCGAGTCTCAACAAATTGAGGAGGCAATAATTTCTAAATCATGACAAACGATTGTAGCTTACTAAGCTAGAGCTATTATGAATGAAAATATCCAAATTTTAGTTACAAATAATCGCTACATCCTTCAATTTCAAAAGGTTGAAGGTTAAGCTAAAAGGATAAGATGCTCCTACATGGGACTTTGTTTTGTCAGTCGTGAAGTAAGGTTAGACGGACAACTGTAACTGTAGTGTGTAACTAATTGACAGCTCAACAACAAAGATGCCACGGTATTCAGAACGTGTCACTGTTATACACTTATTTTAGTTTATTTTACTAACGACTATTCAGTTATCGATGTCAACGTCATGGAATGTGAACGGATTAACAGAGTTAATGAATAAATATAAGTCAATGCACAATAGCTGTCCAGCTCGTCGGTCCAGAAGTTGTCGTCCCACAAGTTTCAACTCCTATTGCGTTGTTTCGATCAAAGGTAGACGATGCAGTACCAATTCTACGTAGTACAAGGGTGACACACCGGTCAAGATGTGTCACGTTTATTCATGTCCTTCGTCCAGAAACTGCATTTACTAAGCTTTTGAATACAACGGCGACCGACCCAAAAACCAAGTTTGGAATCAGCATGAACGCCAACATTCTTGCCAAGTTTATCGTGCCATCCGATTATTTCGTATTGGTTTGGAATTTCGAGCAAATTCAGATTGTTTTACGACATCGAGAAATGTTTCTCGCTCGAGTATTTGTCATAGTTTTGAAAGGAAATTTGTCAGTGTTCAAATTTTCGAGCATTTCGTACATTTGTCCTTTCTGTATTTTTAAAGCACATCAAATACATCAAACTTTTATTTACCCTTTGACGAGGATACCTATGAAGGTATTCGAAACCAATTCTGGTAAAACTGTCCTGGAAGGAAGCTCTAACTATTTCCAAAATGATGATCTCGTAGTTTGGTTGCGACTCAAAAACGAAACTTGTAAGCAAGCAAAATTCTTAAAACATTTTTTTCAAAAATTGTCCTGTAGTCTTTCCGCTGCTCAGCATCGAATTCATCAGACTGGGTTTTCTTTAACGTTATTTCATTCCATGACGTACAATCACACTGTAAAATACAAGGAGGAATATATTTATTCCTCACAGCATCATCCTGAACTATACTACGGACCAGGTAATATGCGTTTTAAACGTGAAATGAACAATATGAACAAAGTTATTTGGGTACCGTATCTTGTTTCAACAAGATATTTCAACTTTATTACGTGCTATGGTTCGTACAATTTGGTCTCGTTTTGGTTCTACTTTCAACCGTTTGACCTTTACACTTGGGTTGGAATTGGTACTTGTGGCATTCTCATAGGCGTGGTTATAGTCCTTGAGTTAAACTTAACTATTCAAAAAGGAATCTTTTTGTTTTTGTCGCTTATGGATACGCTACTTGGATATTCAATTTCATTGAGGCCAGTAAACGGTCGAATAGCGCATCTTTACTTACTGATGCTCTGGATTGTTATTGGAGTTACTATAAATGGATCATACAAAGGAATAATTGTATCGGATTTAATAACACCACCTCCTGATATCAATCCGTTGAAAGGATTTTGGAATCTAACTGATTTTAATATTTTCACACCTGGAGAAAATTTTCTTTCAAAGTAAGCAATTATACTTTAAAATACAAATGATTTGAGATGCACAATATTTCAGATGCAAATTAATTTGAACAAACTTCTACTTCGCCAAATAATAGCTCATACTTTATGCATTAAAATAAAACTAGTATAAGACAAAGCTTTAGGTAATTAGATTTGAACATGCAAGCTATTTTAATATAAACTTTAAAAAAATAAACGTCTCAAAATTTATTTGTGGTTTGATGTAGATCAGACAACCAGCCATATACACCAGTCGAGAACGATGTTAAGTGTATACGAGACCTGGGTGTATATACCGAGTTATTCAGAGCAATGAGACACGAACGACATGATTTCACTGTGCCAACGTACAATGCCAAGCAACATTCAATCATTGAGGCTATAGAATCACGTGTTCATCGTTGCCCCGAAATTACTTACAAAGCACTAATTGCTTTTAAGGAAGCTACAAGTCCAAAATGTCGGCTTGCAAAAATAGCATTTGTTCATACGCCTTCGCAACTGACCTTGGCACATCGGTTACTTAATCATGGTATACGAGGCGAACCTTACAAAATCTGGACAGAACCTTTGTTTCAAAATTCAATGTATTGGCAACTCACGCGTTCAACGGGAAACTATGTGCAGAGAAAATTGCATCAATTGATTTGTACTGGAGTGGAAAATTTTTGGAGAGATATACAGTCATTCATTGAGACTTACAAATTTCTTAAAAAAGTTGACAAACGAGAGACGAGCTATCACGTAGTTACCTTGAAAGGAAATATGGCTACTGCATTTTTTATTCTGATTGGAGCATCCGTAGCTATTATATTTCTGATATTTATTCCCGAATGCTTCATAGCAGCTATTAGTAGACTGTACTAAACCGTATACAGTAATTTGAAAAATACAACACAGAATGAAAGTCTGACTGAATTATGAATCGATCCTTCAAATTCACATATAAATTTTATGGCTTATTAGAATTTTCTCTATAGTCTGCTAACTTGGATCTTGTAATTTTCGATTCCTTTAAATTTTCAAACATTGTACCTAACGAGCAAAACTTACCAAATAAGCGACGTCATGAACCAACTTTTTCAACCGAGATACGACGTTGCTAGACGGGATTTTTATAAATGGTGCACTTTAGATTAAATTATGTAACTTTCTTCTGCACAACGAGTAGTGTTGTGGTTAAAAGAGTTAGGATTTAGGTTTAGTCTAACTAACCTTTTAGATTAACCCATAATATTAGATAAATAAACGGTTCGAAAATGTCCATCTCATTAAGCGTTTTTGTTTCCTATCGTCATATGTAACAGTTTAAGTAACCGTAAAATTTGGAGGGTCCTGGATGGAAATTTGTTGATGTCACCCTTCTCTGCTTGGTAATTGTCATCTCATACGGAGGATGCGTAGAAAAAAAAGGGGAAAGTTGCTGATCCATTGTTAAGGCTTAAAGTAAATGACTCTGTCACGTTTATTCAAATGTTTCCAAAAGCGTCTGTTGAGGCCTAGGAAGAACTCCAGGACTTTATAGGGTTACCCGATTTAAGTCATAAGGAGAGTGGTGGGCGGAGAACGTGGATGCGTGCGGATGATTAGGATGAAACGGTTGAGAATTATATATCTAGATGGGATTTGGTCTTTATAACAAAATGTTACAAAAGAACAGAAAACATGACAAAGTGTGCTTTATGAATCGACTTTGCCTACAATTCGTTTATTATAGCCAACTTCAACTCGATGTCTGTGCTCCTTCAAAACTTGGAGAGTTTTATTTATTAAAATGAATCACATTTTCTAACTAGATTCAAATAAATGTTTTTTTTAAAAAAAAATTCCCCTTTAGTAATATGAATTGATAGGGTATTATAAAACCATAAGCTCGTTTTGAAACAAGTTGCAGTCTGGGAATCAATATAGATCCCATACATTTTTATTAAAAAAAATTACCATGTATTCTACGGTGGGCTTATGCGTCTGCGCGACTCGTGCAACCAAACGATCACGTTTTGAAAACAGGAAACTTGTTCTTATTTATTAATATTTCATCTTTCCAAGGTTTTCCTTAGTCAAATGACTTGGATCCGACCGCAAACGCTTACCCGTCGTAACTTATTACCCCGTGCCTACTTTCACCGACCAAGCTTTGTTCAACTTTCTTCTTCATCCAGCAGAAACCTTTGGTAAATAATTCAAAACAACAAGTGAGTAATGATAACAATTAGTCCGGTTTCGTTTCAGAGAAACAATGAGCACTTGGAATGGAACTTGTTTTCTTCCAAATTATTGTGACAATGGAATTGATAAATATTAAGAGCATCATGAATGCCCAACAGTTTATAACAGAGAAGAGAAGCTTTTGATACTTTCCATTTACAAAAAGGCCCATTACTTAAAAAAAAAGAAAGAGAATTCGTCGTAAACTTTGCAAGAAATCATAATCTTGATTTTTTTTTAAACCAAAAAACTAGTTTTTATTATGCCCAAGAAACTGATAGACAGGGAGACGATCAAACCGTGTGTTGTTTGAACTTGGCTGAAATCCTACAATGAAGGACCGACCCATTGAACAAATAAAGATAAAAACTTAATTTCAAAAGTTGGACAACTTACACTGGTTCCCATCGTTTCAATAAAATGGACATTACGACGTTTCGACTTGTTAAGGATATCAAAGTCTCGAATATATTTTTATGGTTACTCAAGTTACACTCACTTTCAAAAGAGTCAAAGTCGTCTGGTCGATGACGTCGAGATTTTGAACTTGTTCTGAATCAGTCTCGATGTAGGTTATTATAATCGTTCTTACGTAACTGTAGTATAAATTTTTATTTTGTGAAAAAGAACTTCAGGTTCGCCACTATCAGTCAGGAAAGTGCAGAAGATTTAAAATTCCTCTACATTTTGATTACTTTTCCCATTTCCTCGTCGTTTTGTTAAAAGTGACAAGCAGAGGGACGAGAATAATGACTGACAATTTCTAACGCCAACTTTTGTTCTCTGAATTCCAAAATGTGAGAAAGTAGGAACTTTAAAATGAATGGTTCGTTGATTGTTCTTCCAAGTAAAATGAGCCAGGGTCAACACCTTTTGCCAAGGGAAGATTTTCTTGGACTTGTTAATCTCTAGTCATCACTCATCATTAGACTGAAACAAACGGAGGGTGTCTTCTGAATAACAATTCCGGAGAACGTTTCCTATTTCTCGAAAATTCAACTGGAATTATCCAGAAAGCTTCAATAACTTTGTTGGACAGTTTGTCTTGCTTGAATTGTTATGCTTCACTCTTGTCAAAGGTCATTTCTAGTTTTCCAACTGGAGCGAAAAGAAATGTGCCTGAACGGAAATCCATTATCGTCACCCACGGGATTAAATCCTCTAAAACCACCAACGCCTTTATTTTATTTTTTTTGTTGTAACTTGAAAGTTACCCTCAAAAAATTTTGAACAGGCTTTTACTATTGTGGTTCCTAGAAGTTTATTACATGTATCGTAAGGGTAGTTTTTGGAAAACCGATCTGGCTGGATTTGTCGTCTGAACATAACTCATGTTAGAGAACAAGTGTTGGAAGACTTAGTTAGGGTAATTAACCTTATAAACGTCTGAAAAATTCTTAAGCCCGCTACGAATGAGTTGAAAAACATAACTTTTTCAGATTCACTTATCTAACAAAAAATTCAAATGGTTTTCTAATCCAAAAACCGATAGTTAACGCGCCGGAAAAGTCTAACAACTAACCAGGATTTACCCGAAACGCAAAAAAAAATCAATTATAAATATAATTTTGTTGCTACAAAATTGAAAATATGAAAGAGGTTAATTGATTTCGAATGGAATGACGTTCCTTCTGACTTTCACCGAGTTGCGTCAAAAACTAATTTTTTTTAAAGAATGATGAC
>JABASK010000991.1:0-11086 GCA_019776465.1 Rambutanura hunanensis | reverse complement strand
GACTAGTTGTTAAAAAGCATGGCCGACATATTGAAAATGTTAAAAACAGTTATTTTGCGCCTGCGCTAGTAGTAACACTAAATTCAAATTTGTCAAAAATAGGATGAATCACCCTCTGTAGTGTACGTAAGTGATAATTATAAATAGAAAATTGACTTGCAATTTTAATTAATTTTCTACCAACCTCTCACCAAGTACAAAATCCTGCCAAAATATTAACAAAAAGACAATCCCTTCTTCTAGGATTGACGATCTTGACTTCGTCTTCATTTGGGGAAGGTACACTATTTGCTCCTTACTACGATACATTTTTGGATGGACGCACAAATCAGTTGATTGACGTTTATAAGAAAACAGGTCAAAAACACTTTCACCTTGCATTTGCATTGGGAACAAATTGTGTCCCGATGTGGGGTGCTCGATATCCTTTGAATGTCATGGACCATATCAGGAAGCTTCAGGCTGAAGGAGGGCAAATGGCTGTGGCGACGGGTGGGGCATTATAAAGACATTATGAACAAATAACATTACATGAAAATGTTTCAAATTGCCGTGTGTTCTTGAAAAACTGATCAAAATTATTTTTTTTTGTGTCGAATTTATAGGACCATACATTGAGCACTCATGCGCTACTTCAGCTGACCTCGCCGATGCGTACAAGTACGTCCTTTATACCGTGGGTACAGACTATTTGGATATAGATATAGAAACCAGTGTGGATCTTAACAAAATGAATAAAGCATTAGTGCAACTAGATACAAAGTGAGCAACCCGGAACTTCAGTCAGTTTTACATTAATGGTACAAAGTGATGACTACGGCCTCACGCCAGTACTCGGAGTCGAATTGTTAGGAGTCGAAAACACGCTAAGCCACCGGTGTTAAAGTTGATATTGGTACATAGAAAAAATTGAACTAAAATGATACAGTATCATTTTTTTATAAAAAAAAATGAAAGTGTTTTTACTTATCCAGACGAAAAATGTAATTCTTTGCAGTGAATGCCATGTTGCCCCTTTCCATTATCACTCGTTCAAATTTATTACAGAAGAACCTCCAAATAGCAACACGTAAGCTCCAGCCTCAATCACTCTCTCCTCTTGGCGCGCACACGAAGAGTTCAAATAGTTGGAGAGGACATATGTTTCTGTGTCTCAAATCAAATAATGGCAAACTCCTAAATAGCAACTTTACAGTAAGAGGATAGGGATAGACAGAGCAGCATACAATGAGCGTGTGTTACTATTTTGGAACTTCTCCTGTGTATAGAATTTTGTTTAATTACTTATAGAAGGTTAAATAATTTTTGGTATAAAGCCGTTAAATTGTAACAAATATTTTATAATTAATTATATAAGCTTGAATAATCTTTTTAATTTACCCAGCACCTAAACCAAATTTCAAAATTTTGTGAGTTAATTGCAGAAAAATTTTTTATTTTGAATTTTTGCCGAACCTTTTTGTCATTGAACCTTTGTGAATTTTTTGGAAAAAAAAGCTGACTCATCACAGTTGAAGATGGTGTTTTCCCTGTACTCCTGAGTCTTCACATTCAAACCATTAATTTTCCAGTTGTCCAGTTAGTAAATCAGAGATCGCTCACCCTCTATCCTCTTAACAATTGACTGATCCTGTGTTCACGCTTGCATTTGGTAAGTATCTGCGACTCTCAATTTACAACTAATTTATATAAACTATATCAAATAGAGTACCCAACCCAATATTATTACTTTTGGGTTACAGGAACGGATTATTTTTCTTTCCTAGGTTCAATCCTGTATAACGCTGATGTCCCGATTCCATATTTGTTGCAAATATCTTCTCGGTTATGTTACCCAAATCCCAGTTTCTAATATTAAGAGTAAGATGTTTCCCCGGCGACATGACTAAAAGGTTAGACTTACTAAAAGTAATACTTGGGACTAATAACTATCAACACTAGAAAACTGAATTATAGTGAACTCGAGAAATGTAAGTTCGTTCACATTTCAATGACTTCAAAAGTTTAAGTTTTTCGGTATCTCGCCAGAAAAAAAGAGAAAGGGGTTTGTAACCCAACAGAACGCTTTCTGTAGAAATCTTTGACCTCGTCTTTTTTTCTTTAATCATTCCTCGTTCAACTTCTAATTTTCTGTAGTCACCTAGTTTCGACTCTAGACTGCTAAGTTGTTTGTTGTTGTTTTAAATTGTTGTAATTTTGCTTACGTCGAAGACATGAAGTTTCAAAATTGTTCACCAACAACCCTGAACTATATTCTTCTTAATAAACGTAATTTTATGAATATGTTAGAAATAAGCTTTAGTTCTCATTTAATTTAGTTATAGGTATATATTAGACAAATAAATTAACATTACGATAACATTATTTTATTACTATGGTTTAGTACTTCGGAAAACTGTATCGAGTATAACACTATTATAGACAACTTTTTTGGTAGTAAACTGAAGAAAATGTTTCTTCGTCAAGACATTATAACAGTTTTCTTCCGAGGAACTTCATCTATTCCTTTAAAAATTGCATAACCATTTCCAAATTCTCGTTGAGGAAATCGATATCTGACTGGCAAGCTATGAGATTTTCTTTTTTTTCTTTAGCCATCTCACCGTCACTTGAATTATTTATGCCATCTACTTCTGCTTTCAGCTTACTAAGTTCGGCCGAACTCTCTTCTATCTTTGCTTTTAGAAGATCCAAGCTATTGCGCAAGTTTTCCTTTCCTGCAGCTCCGTCTGTATCTTTGACTAACGTCATTTGTACCCGAGGAAGATTATACTCGCACTGAATTTTATTCACAGTAGAAATTTTGTAAAGTTCCGATTTCTTTTCTCCAAAAACATTGAACCTGGTAATAATGGAATATGTATCTTGGACAATTCTGTCAAATCTTCTCTGTACATCTTCTATGGCAACGCTAGTTGGCGGGACATTTTGGATATTTTTGGTTCCATTGTCAACTTCGGGTGATCTGTTGCCGTTGTCATTTATAGCTGAATTCTTTTTGAAAAACCCTGCAAATAATGATGTAAACAACCCTTTAGTTGCTCTATTGTCTTGCTTTTGTTGGTCTTCGGCGTATGCTGCGGCAGTGGCTGATTCAATGTCCATTTTCATTGTTGTTTTAGCCCAGTTTTTTTCCATTTTCATGTTTAAATTACTGTACAAGCTGGAGACTGCTCTAATATCGATCACTAAATTTCTATAATAAAAAAATGTAAAGTGTAATACAAAATTTACAACTTTAAGTTTCAAGTAATGATTAATGCTTGAAACCATACCAACCATATTTGGTTGGCTTAGTATATAAATTATAAGTGCATATAAATCTGAACAATAAATCTCGTGACACTGGCACGCTCAGTTAAATTATTATAGTCCATAACTGCTTACGCTTCTTCAGACGTAATTCTGCTACCATGTATAACTTCGATATGATCAGTTATGAGAAATATTTCAAACTGAAATAATAAGGTGTTAAACGCCGGTCAATTTTCAAACTAATAACTCCAAGTTAGAATTGAATAATAGCTAATAAACGAACTTACCTTATCTATTATCGCTTCAAACTTTATTGGTTTGTCGCATACCGTCAACTCAATTGGTCCCCCGAAGTCGAGCGGTTTTTCCGGCAAGACAACGAGTGGGGCATATTTTAGGTAAGGATTTTTTTCAATTAAATTCACTCGGGACAAATCGGGGTACGCCTCAGAAATCAACAGTTGTGGGAAATTGTTGGAGTTCTTAGAAATGTTTGCCAAATAAAGCAGCTCGTAAAGAAAAGCTTTTCCAACATCGGCACCCTTATCTTGAATCAGAGTCAACCTAGAACATCATTTCGATTCTAAAGAATGTTAATTTGCTCACGGATTTGGTTTGTAATTGTCAGAAGTACCTGTCGGCTTCTTCATTTAATTTAACCCCGTAAATCTCTGATTTGCCAGCGACTTTGACAAAATACTAAACAAAAGACACAAAACCAGTAATCAGAGCTGTTGTTAACATAAATAGAACTTAACAAAAAGATTAAATCATGGCTAGTCAAACCGTGGAAGGTTTTTCGTTAACGCATGCTTGAGATGTAGAAAAGCTAGCATGATTATTTAGTAATCAATTTAACCTTGACGCATGTTGTTTACTTTGTTGTATTGTATACCTTGATTTGTTTGTCCTTTTTTTAAAAACTAGCTATTGTTTAATATTTTAGTCCTTACATGCGACCAGGTTGCTCCTGATTTATAAGGAGTGCAATCCCCAAAGCGACAAACACCTACTTCGGCACCATTTTTATTCTTCATGTAAAATTCGGCAAAAAATGAACCCAACTTCAAAGCATACATGCTTTCATCATTGTCTCTCGTTCCATCTAGAATCGACATGCCAGCTTCGACATTGGTGCGGAACGATCTATAGCAGCCTAAATCTTCATCCTTATAAATTATTTTATTTCTCTCAAGATTATCGATTTCAGATTTGTCGAATTCGCAAGTTCTGTACAAAAAGATAAGTTTTAAATATCCAATACAAGCCAATTACTAGAAACATATTATTTAACGTTATCTTACCGGTAGTTCCAATCAATTTTTGCAGTACACGATATTTTGCTGTTCTGCTTTTGAAAGTGAATCTACATATTGTGCAATTTGTAAATGATCAAATTGAAAAACGCTATTTAATTAATTTTTGTTACCGTGTAGTTCAGCGGGGCATTTTCATAGGCATCGCCCAGATTGAAGAAGAAAATCCTTAATTCAACGCAATTTTCACTTGCACCGTTATAGTTCTTGGAATCATATTTTTTTAATTGGCAACTGCCAATTCCCAAAACACTATTCGGAATAACATGTCCTCCGGATGACCCGACACGCCTGATAATTTTCATGCTGGACCGGAAATTTAAGTCGTTCGTGTATCCTATCGTAGCTTCATTTACTGTCATATACTCCAAAGTTTCCATAATATAGCTTTTGATAGTCTCAAAGACCGCGCTGTTACTTCCATCATTTTTTCTGATTATAAGAACCCTAAAACAGAAACGGGGTTACTTACTGAAAATTTCTTTTAGCGAAGTTGGCGTATTGTTCTATATCACTGATAGATTCGAGTTGCACTTTGAAAGCTTTGCTTTCTGTAAAAACAAAACAAGCTTAAGATTTCAAGGTTGTTGATTACTTGCTGCTTTCAGAGTCGTGAGGGGCTTGATCAAATCCAGTAGCGAGAAAAGGTTTTGGTATACCAAAACGGTCGTAGAATAGAAATGTCCTGTACACATCTTTGTCCTGTAATACAATGCAGTATTAATATAAATCAATCTATACTGGGGCGAATTATTGTAAGACTTGCATATGTTTCTTCTTGTATTTCGTCCATTTTTTGAAATTTAAAGATACCTTTGCCATCATTACTAAGTGTTAAAGCTACATCACAAACTTTTAACCAAGCGGAGCAAGACGCATATTCAAGTGGCTGGACGCGAACCGTCGGAAAGGTTTTTTGCAACAAATCGCCCAAGTCGACAATCGATTCTTCAACAAGTGACTCAATTTGTTCTTTATCAATGGAGAAGTGTCCACAGATTTCTCTATAAGTTTAATTTTGTTTGATTAAATCAACAATTATAAGTTAAATTTAGAAATCAATTCCATTTCGGAATAGGTTAGGTTAAGTTAGTCTAACCTAACTTAATCTAACCTAGTTAATTTAACCTAACCTAACCTACACGCACACAGGTTTGAACAAGTGCCAGCATGTTGGTTGAGTTACTTACCTAGCTCGTAAAAAACTATATTAATGAAACTAAATTTTGTTGTTATATTATTATATTGGTTTGCCCAAATGATCAATCCAATTGTATTACAATGTATACTTATATATTTAAGTGGCCATATATTTGTTTCTATAATGCTAAATACAGCAGAATGCTGAAATGGAAACCGGCGACCACTCGACCCGGAGGTCCACAATCAATCCAGATACTATAAAGTTTCCAATAGTAACCTGAAGTTTTTATTTCTTGCAATATCCGAATGTAAGCAATAACTTCTAACCCTTGTTTTAAATATTAAGGAACATGAAGTATATAACTTGCAATATTTGCTGTATATGTAGGCGTATGTACTTATAGTATTTAGATAGTCAATCAATCGTCAAACGAGAGTCAAACAAAAAAAAGCAGGCCCGTTCCAAAATTAATTCATCAAAAATTCAAGTTTGCAGTGATTATCAAATTTCGCAAATTAATAAGAAAGAGTAGACCTGTATTTGAATCGAAATATTTTACGACAAAAGTGATTTCGGAAAAGCTTGGAAAAATATTTGCTACTGTAGCAAACGAGTGTTCCGCAAATTAGCTGCGGAATTGCATATACCTTTTCCGTGCAACATAACATTCACAAAGACTTGCATATTTTTTTGATGAAATCGTAAAGAGGCAGAAATAAAATTTGTGACATTTTTGAACACATAGCTCAACAAATGTCAACAACAAAATTGCAAGTTTTAATAACTTGAAAGTGTTGGCAATTATCTGTTTTTGCCCGGAAAGTGTTTCATACATCAGCGCTATCAATCAAGTTAAAATGTAGAAGCAATTGTGTACTCACGTTCCACTTCTTGTAAAAGTTGCCACTCCTGTGAATAGCACGTGCTCAGCCTCCAGAAAATACTAGACAAATTTTATTTCGTTTCATATACGAAAATGTGAATTCTGAGTTCTGTGTTAAAGTCTTCAACTTTCTTACCTTGGCACCATTGTCGTACATTAGCTTGTAACTCAACATGAATGGGCTGTTTGGTGTAAAACTCTTTTCATCTAAGATGGGCCAAATTAACATGTTAGAATAAATGTCATTTAACGCTTCCTACCTTAAATTGCCTTACCATGTTTTACTTTAACATCGAAAAGTGGTACCCATTTCCAAGTTGTACCAGCGTCTTTATCTAATGGTACCTCCAATTCGAAGACCGTTTCTTCAGGGTCGGTTAGAAGCTTCTCCAGAACCGTTTGAATTTTCTGTGCTATCCGTATCTTAGTTACCCAAATGGTTCTAGTTATTACAAATCAAATTATGGATTTTACAATGAACTTATGTTTTTTTGGATTCCAATCGTATCTAATAAAAGCATTTTGATTATTAGTTGCCTTGCAGAGCTTGCTAACTTGACTAAAAAGCTACAAATTTTTTGTACAGAATCATCTTATGTTGGGAACACTAAGAATGTTATTACCTTTCTGTAAATGACACCTCGATTTTAGTTTGGAAGTCATTCCACCGAAGCTGACACTTCAAATTTCAAGAAAAAAAGCATTCAGAGTTATTTTTTAACATCACTTTACTATGAAAATGCTGTCAACTCTGGAAACGAGTTGATGCCAAAGTGACCTACCTGTTGCTTTACCCCCATACAACTCCAACCAAGCAGTACTTGTACAAAGAAAAAAACTGCACTCGAAACCATTAAGTTCATTTTGAATTTAATTCAAATTAGCTCAACCAATAGAAGTATAGCGTTTGCCAGGTACTCCGTGAAAACGGTCTGCGAGGAAAATATTGGGAAGTCGCTTTTATAATCTAGAAATCCTGCTGTAAGACGTAGTACTGACAAAACGCTAACTGTCGAATTGCGATGGTGCTATACAGGAAAAGCTAGTCTGAAATGATGCGAATAGTTTCGCCCTATCTCCCGCTGCTACGCTGTGTTTGAAGAAAAACCTAACACAAGTTTACAGATATGACTACACTTGAAAATTTTTCTTTGGCTGACCTTATTATATTACCACCCGAATTATTTGCTAATATATATTCTAATGTCTTGTACTATGCAAGGTCTGTAAACGAAAAAAAACGTAGCGCTTATAAGGTCGTCTCATGAGACGACCCGCAATGCTAAATTTCCGCTCAAATATAAGGGTAGCAGTTGCCCTTGGTTACCACTTTTCTTCTCTTTCTAAAAAAGTAAGGCGTTGCGTTGCCAGGAGACTAAAATTGGCAAAAACGTATATCTTATCCATAAAAACAAATATTCCATAAAGCTTTGATTTGTTGGTTCTGTATTATAAATATTGATTTTACATTTGACACCAACATATGAAGCTTAAGTATTTTAAAATTCTGAATATGCTATGATAACTAATAATTGCTGAAGTCCAACAGACCCAAGAATCTACTTCTGTCGGGGATTGTTGAACTAAATTTGTCGAAGAAAGTAAAGCTGTCACCAGCCGCTAGTGTTAAAACCTCTACTTGTGATTTTTCCGTATTATTTTTCCAGTTGTGAAAATTTTCTCACATTCTAAACTTCACGTTTTCAAGTCTTTTGTTTAGGTTTCCAATTCTGATGAAGATTCTGGTTTTTGAATAATATTGGATCAAGTCGGATGGTACGATTGGAAATTCTGCAGAAAGGGGCGAAGCAAATGACAGCTTTGAATCTGTACGGACTTTGTTTTTGTTTGACATAAACATGCAGTTTATTTGTTTAAAAGAAGAAAATGAAAAAAACAAAAACAAACTGCTACATTTATAATTGAGCGGAAGTTTAGCATTGCGGCTCGTCCCGTGAGACGACCTTATAAGCGCTGGCGTTTTTATTTTGTTTACAGACCTTGGTACTATGTATCTCAACCTTCAACGTTTGATTTACTATAAATAAGTGTAACTTAGTTTCTTAATTATCGTTAAGAGTAACGTCATATATAAGTAACGTCTTATAACGTTTCCTTAAAATATAGGTTTCTGTGAACATGGTAGTTGTTGTTACAATATTACTTATTAAAAAATAGAAACGCAAAAAACAAGTCACATTGCAAAAAAGATTTCAGAGTTGTAATGTAGAATTGAATGTGGAATTTGGATTAATCAGTAAGAGAAAGAAGGCTTGCTGACACAAAACCTAGTGACGAATTTTTCGAATTTTTTTCAAATTTTTCAGCATCACAGTGGGGTAGCACATGGTGACACAAAACCACGTCAACCCCATTTTGAAAACCTAACCAACCCATTTTCATTGATTTGATCGGAATGTGGAAATAATATACTTGAAACCGAGGTTGGAAAACTAGCTTCTGAGTTCTAATTTATTCACTACTTTACGATGTACTTCTGATTTTATTTTTGTATAACGAACAAATGCACCAGTGTTCCCAGTTTCGTGCAATTTTAATACTTTCGGACGGACCGCGTCCAAAACATCCGAAATGTCCAAAATGTCTGTCCAAAAGTCTCACCCCGCGAAACATTTCTTTTTCAAATTTCATTCTTGTTTTTCACATCTTCAATTGTTAGAACATATAAGTGACAAGACAATTTCTTGGCATAATCTTAAACTGGTCGACGTTACACATTAGATTAATTATTGTTATAGTGCAGAACTATGAACAATGAGCAAATCTAATTCTATCCGACGCAACTGTATTGTTTTTCAGTCCCGTTTAGATTACCTAGACATAGCCTTATTCTGCTTGCAAGCAATAAATGGGTAAGTACTTCACTAATGACTCATTTAAACCTAACTTTCATATGACCGGAATTGATACCTCTAAGTCTAAACCCGCCTGTGGCAGCGCTCGAATAGCGATGCTATTACCAGGAAGGTTTATGTAAGTGTCCCCAGTTTCTGACAACGGACGTTTCAGGCGTCCGTCAAAAAACTTTTGGACGTTTTGGACACGAGCTATTGGAGAATCGACATGTTCAAAACTAATACATCCCAAAAATTGACTCGGAAAATCATCGGCGAACCTTCGAATCTCGCTTGGATTGTATTAATTTTAGCTTTTTTAATATTTTGGAGTTGTATTCGAAGATAAATGATTGCTATTCACTTACGTCCGGAGTCCGAAACTGAATACACCATGCAAGATAGTTTGAAGAGTTTTGTAAATGTTTTAAGACATAGGTTTCAAAAGCGTAAGTTCGATGAGACCGACGCTACTGCCCGATTGGGGTGTATTCACAAAACACATCATAACCAATCAGCCAGCGTCGCAACAGCCCAACTAAAACTAATTCGCTTTCAGCATCTCACCTCTAATACTAACAGCATGGGGTGGTATACATGTAAGACAACAAACTCTTTAAGCAAGGGAAGTAACCATCAATAAAATATTTTTTTCTAAAAACTTGAGCTCCGGTGCGACAGTCAAAGGAAATAGCCTAGACCAAGTCTAGGTCTTGGGCTAGAAAGCCTACCGTACATGGTATTCGATACCGAACTCAGAGTTACAGTCGTTTAAGATCGTCTCTAAGCAGCTTAACCGGAAAAGCGTCCAGCAAACAGCAGATTGGAGACGTAGATTCGAACCCTACTATCTTCAACTTTTTCCCACTTATAGTTCTTTTTTTTAATCAATTCTGTTCTTGTTCTTGTACACAAAAATTGGATTAGAAGATAACTCTGGCCAACCGATTTCCCCAAACTTTAAGTATTAGTTTTTAGATTTTTCTCCTTTCAAAGGAACGGTGTTTCCCCATTTTTTCACTGAATAGGTGGTAGACAAAAGACTGTCTCCGAAGAGGAGACAGTCTTGTCCAGAATTTGTTGTCTTGGAAACTTATGTCATAAAAACACTTAAGGGGCCATGAAGTTAGTTACTTCAAGCAAACAGGAGACAGAAATTTATATCCTGCTGGTGTTTCGGAGTTTGACGCTTTGCGCCATTTTGGTTTTAGTTATTTTTAGTTTAGTCATTCAAGTGAAAGAGATTTAGCGCTAGCGCTTGTAATCATGACTTCGGTTTTCCGCCCTCCTTCCTCATGCACAGTACAGAATAATAAGGATTTAGTACGTTAGCAAAGCATTAGGAAGGGAGACTTTTAGAACAACTCTAGACTCTAGAACTAGAAAATCCTAGACGCAGGGTAGGCGGACGGGTCTAGGCCATTGTTTCAATTTGAAAAGTTTCAATTTGAAAAGTTTCAATTTGAAAAGTTTCAATTGAAAAGTTTCAACTGAAAAGCTTCAACTAGAAAAGTTTCAACGGTGAATTGTTTCAACTAGAAAAGTTTCAACGGTGAATTGTTTCAACCAGAAAAGTTTCAACGGTGAATTGTTTCAACTGAAAAAAAGGTTCAATCGGAAATTGTTTCAATTA
>JABASK010000990.1:0-11090 GCA_019776465.1 Rambutanura hunanensis | reverse complement strand
TAGTACTGATTTTCATGACTTTGTTCCAGAATAATAGTAGTGAAGAAAGAAGCTATTAAGGAAAAAGCCTTTAGTTTGGCTTTTTGTTCTAAAACGAGTTAGATTTTGAAACTTTTCTACGTAATATAGTTATAGAGATAAATTAATCAACCAAGATTTTTTTGTTCTAATTTCGTAGTGGGTGAAGTTTTTGTATAAAAAATCTTTTGTCGTAGGCACGCAAGTATGAATTTATGTCAAAGAATGAAGTTAGTCGTACTACGTGGGGCTTCCAAGGTTTCTGTCACTGTTTTGGTTTCTCTCTTTTTTTTGACTAGGAAGAAGATGTCAACGAATTTTTTTCATCTTTCTTTTCAACATTTAAGCCTACCGACATGGAGTGGGATTTTAGTACTGTTTTTTTTTCAAAGTGAAAGGAAAGATCTCAAATTCCAGGAGAAAGCGGGAAAAAGAGGTTTCACTGCAGGAAGCTTTTCCGGTTCTTTCCCCTTTTTTCTTGAAATATTTTGGCTCATGATACATTTTATATATTTTTATTCTTATTTGCTTTTTTTTGCAACAAAAAAAATTCAGTTCGTTTGATGTCTCCTTGAAAGTAACGATTTCTCCTATCATCATTATCCGCATTCAAAAAGTCTCGACTCCTTTATTTTGTCCTTTTTACGACCAAATTGCGCAGGATATTTCTTTGCTATATTCAGTGAACGCTTATTTCTTTGCTTTCTGAAAGTAGTACGTCGTAAGACTTCAAGTTTTTTTTGGCGGTTGGCAACCAAGAATATGTAAGACCATCCTTAAGTTCACCCAAAAGAATATTTTTTTTCGTGAATTTTTTTGTGCAAAATCTCTTCACGACAACGTATTCCTGTTGTTCTTTAAAGCCGAGAACGGAGAAGAAGTCAGATTCCAAACTTTGTATTTTGGCTGAAATTTCATTATGAAGCCTAATGTACTACACGGGCAAGAAATCGCAGGGACGACGTAGAGACACTTTTGGTAAACTATGAACTGAAGCATGAATAATGCATGGGCCTGGCTGGAAGAAGACGCAGAGGGCTTTTTTTTACTACACGGGAGCTATATTCTTGTTCCTTTTTCTCCAACCAAAAAGTTGAGGAAAGCACTCCGTAACTTACGTTCTCGTCGTTTCCCGAATGTGCAAAATGTAGCGTAACAAGGATTTTTAACAAGGTCCTATTTGGCACATTCAGGTATTTTCTTATCAACAAGGGAAAACTAGGAAACAACTTTACGAGACAGGGAAACTTTTCTCAAGGGAAGAAATGAAGTATAAAGTTTTGGCCTGAGACTAAATTTTTAATTTGGTAGAAAATGGTTCGTTAAGTGACTTTTCATGTTGCTTCAAAGTTTTGGCAAAATCTTGGTAGTAACCTGTGAGCAAAAATTTTGATAGGGAATCAATGACTCCCAGGGCGGTTGCATTGAGCAAAAGTTAATATTCCGGTAAAGTTGGGGCGTTGTAACAGCTTGTCTTCTGGTTTTCTCAGTTTCTTGCAACTCCCTATAATCTTTTCATGCTAATAATTAATGACACTGGAGAGAAGAGAGGCATTGTTCATATTTTTTTTTAAAAAAAAAGTAGGTTGGGTTTCTTCGCATGCATATTCAGAAGCAATTGAAATAAAAATCCTGTTTTACATTCTATACCACTTGCCTGTCTTCAATCTTCAACGACCAGGTTAGTTTTAAATTTTAGAATCATTAGCATAACAAGAGAAGAGAAAGTAAGTGGTTGGATGGTGTGGTTACAAAGCTCTTATTTTACTCAACGAGATGTACTGCTCTTTTAAATGACAAATGACACATTTTTTGACGGAAACAATTATGACTTTTCGTGCTTAGAAATTGAAATTTGACGAGTTGGAAATGATGAGAGTCTTTCTATTATCCAGTAGATCTGTGTAAAATTTTAGCTTACTTCTCTACGAAACAACCTTTTCCATTTCTACTAATTTCTAAACAGAATAGAGATAAAATCAGATCCAACTTTTAACCAGGTCTATTATTAATTACGTTTACTAATTAGGTTTGAAAAGAATTGCGAGGGAGGCATGTGCATGCAGTTTATCTCATCTCCATTTACAATTTCATCTCGAGATGACTAAATTTGATATGTTAAAACTTAAGTTTTGTGCAAGGGCCTTGAATTGAATTTCAGTTTCTGTTGACAGCTCGGATGGTAATCTTTTGAATTATGGCGTCGCCGTGAGCCCGCGTGTGCTCCACGTCGTAGCCTTGAATCAAAAGATGCACACAAAGTCTCACAACTTCCCGCACGTTGGTAATTCCTCCAGTTGTTCAAAGTTTTGACAAGGGATCTTTTGAAACAAAGAGGTTTCGATCGCTCTGATTACGCCTGTCGTCCGTAATTAGGAAGTTTTCGAACTTAAAAAAAGTTGGAGGTTTTTCGACATTTCTAAACTTGGTTGCTAATTCTCTCACTTATCCTGTAAGAGGATGAGAGCCTAATGATGAGAAGAGGGAATGTCAGGATTCATTTATCCCCGGGCAGTGGTGGGAAAGAGTTAAATATTTACAACTTAATGCACCCATTGTGTGGCTTTCGAAGGATTCCCGAGCCCTGGTGTTTGACTGTTTGTGTGGTTTTCTATTGATTCTGTATATACTTTCCTGGATATCGGCTTACTTTCGCTTCTACACTTTCCACTTTCTCCCCTGGCATTTGGAACTGGAATAAAGTACATGGGAAAGGAAATACATGCAGTCAGAGATGTGGAAGAGGCCAGGCCGTTTGCCCGGAACTTACGAATTCCCATTTTGGCACGACTCACTTCACTCCTAAACCCCGTTTTAATCTTTCTCTGATTTCCTTGTTGTAAATCAAAAATTCATTCAGCTGAGAGAAACGAAGAGCAATTCTTTAGAAAATGAAACATTTTCTAAAGCCCAACCTTTTCAGTTACTGCTATAGTTAATAGTAAGCCATGAAACTAGATTCTACCCTCTACCCTCCTCCTCCAGCGACTTTAACGGTAAGCGGGGAAGTTCAATCTTTTTTTTTGGCTTAAAGAACTTTTTATTGTTTTCTAGTGATTATTCTAGGCTTTGTTGCTAGGAAACTAAAGAAGGGCTTTTGGAATGAATGGAGGAGATGCTCCAAGAGAATATATCCTGGTCACTTCTGCCATGAGTAACGCCAAATATAAAGTATTGGAAATCAATAGTCAGCTTTCATTTTTTCTTAAAACATTCAACTGTCGCGTCTGATCCTTGACACGCTTCTGGAGGGTTGTCAATGTCCCTCTGTCATGTCACTCGGACAAGCACAGCTGATATGAGAAAACTTTTTGATGGCTCATTGATGCTCGACAATAGAAAGTGTAACTGTGTAGAAGTTAAATCGTAACTTTTTCGCATATGACTAGGCCACTTGACATCACTGAAGAAGAATAAAAAAAAGCGAAAACTTTGACATGTTTCATATGTTGGAGCGTTAAATTTGAGTTAGGGAGTACTCTGAGGACCCTTATTAGAAGGAAGATGACTTGACGTTGCCACTTCTGGCCAGTTCAAGTTGACCACTACTACCATCGTTTTTGTCGAGGACGAAGAACGAAGTGAAAGTCGAGGAATTCTTCATCAGGGCTTTCTTTATCCATTATTGGGGGACGGGTCTTTGGGGGATTATGATTGAAGAATCCTATTTGAGAAGCTTTTCGTATCTCAGTTTTCGTAGCAGAAGAAGAAAAGTCATGATGGGAGTCCCAAGACCATATGTCGACTGTGGTACCTCGTTCCCTTGGTCCAGGCCATTTTCCCTATGGTGGGGTGAGCGTCGAAATGGATTTTGACGGTAGGTCCGGTCCATTTAAGGGAAGCAGCTTCGCTGTATGTGGGAGCTATTAGAAAACTATTGCAAGTTATTGACATTTAATATTTTTGGAGAAAATACTTGACGGTAGAGTCCAGGATGTAGCAGAGGACTCAGGACTGGCTTTCTTATTAGAATGAATTCCCACCTATCCCAATTGTGATTCGCTGAATTTCTAGAGATTAGTCGGACGTTTTTCTGAAAGAGAACCTCAATGTATTTTCCTACGGCCCTTACCTTGTCAATTTTCCTCATCTCAAAGCTCATATTGCACAAAATGAAGATTGAATGACTTTGTTGCGAAGGGAAAAGATGAAGGAAGTCTATACAATATTTTCAAATCCCCCCGCCAATCCGTTACCTACTCCCGCCTGGAGCCAATCCTATAACAAAAGTTGCTTTCCATTTTGAAAAGACGGAGAGGCAGCAAAAGATTAAAGATTCAAATAAAAATAAAAGATAAATGTGAGTGGTATTATTTTTGGACATTTCGAGTTACAGGAACTTATGAGAGCATTAACAATTGTGAGCAGGTTAATATTTTGCTCTTTTAGTAATTGAATATTCACATCCTGGTTCTATTTCCCTTGGGAGTTGGTAATATTTAGCTGATTTGGCAACATAACCATTACCAAAAACTTGACTTAATTGTAGTTATGACTAGGACTCACTTCCTTTTTAAGTTATGCGGGTAGAATTTCGTAAGTGCTGAGCATTTGGAAACCATTGAGGCACGAATAAGCGTCGGAACGATAAATCTTTGCTCTTGATTTATATCAATGAAATGCATTTCGGAAGCAATTGCACACGGGGTTTTGGATCTCTACCATTCCATGAAGTCCATATATCTATTCGGGAAGGATTTCTTCTCTTTGGCAAAGAACTATTCGGGATTTCCCTTAATATTTTTATAAACTTCTGGGAATCTAAAAAGATACATGGGCGGAAGTCATGAACTTTGGCAGAACAAGAAGTCAGTTCATTCAGAAGATAGATTCAATAAGAGTCCTAGTTCAAATAGAAATCAAAGGGGATTCAATTTTCGAAGATTAGGAAGACATACTCTTCTGAGCGGTTTTGGCGAGGGAATGGATTTATATATTTCAGAGTTAGTCTTTAGTACTGAATAGCACACTACTATTATATTCCCACACACACTTCTAATTCCTAGACGAGAATCGATGAAAAGATGCTTTTTCCCTGTTACCTTTGAGCCTTTCAAACCAACACAATCTGTGGCTCTAACCAAGGTAACTGATCGAAGGGTGAATAGTAACAAAGAGAAAGGAAGGAGTGAAAGGCTTTTTTTGAACTTTCCTGGATGGCAAGTAATCTTAGCGGAGATCGATTTTTATTAACTAGGTCTAAGCATTCGTTATTTTTTATCTACAAATTACAGAAGGACATTTTATCTTTGCAGGTTAGATTGGTTATTAGGCAGATTAAATGTGTTATTTTTGAATTTTTGATTCCGTCTTGTGAAGGAATATTGGATTGTCGTTGCTCTGTAGCAGGGAAATCACACCTTTATTCTCTAATATTATTTTTTGGAAAGCAAGTTAACTTTGACCTTTACTTTTGATTGTGACAGAAACAGGTTTTTGTTTAGCAACAGGAATTGAGCCAAGTTTTGCAATGACAAGGAACAAGAGAGGCGTGTAGTGGGGAATTCATTTGTAAAACGATACCGTGTAGCTAAGGATGGGTTTTGACTTGTTTTTGGTGCGTATGTACATTAGAGGAGCTGCGTGCCAAAGTGTGCGAAGGAAAGATTTTTGAAGTACGTTACGTAAAGGACTATTGAAACTCATCCGGATTATTCAGAAGTTCATTTCTAGTTTCAGAAATCCATTGTTCTTGATCCTGGAGGGAGTTAGTCAAAGTTATGGTGAAAATGCGTTTTAGTCAAGTTTTCAAGTGAAGAGAAGATGATTTCATTGTTCTTTTTATTCTTGGCCCTACCCTGGCACTCACTCAAAGCCCTTGTCCACGCTAATTGTGTTCCACTCAACGAGTAATTTATGCCTTGACTCATTATTAAAGAATCTACCTCCCTAGAGCGTTTTATACACTCTATCGGACGTTTTATATTGTGAGAAGAAGCTTTGCAAAAAAAAATTGCAATAGAATTTTTAGTACAAAAGACTCCTCTTTGTCTCACAACTTGAAAATTATGAAAAGGAAAAGAGTTCAAATTTCACAGGCCCAAAGGATACAAAATTTTGGAAGTTTCTGGCAAACAAGTAGGACCACCCTTCCAGAAAACTGACTTAATATTTAAAACCCATATCATAGACTCCATCTGGTAAACAAATGGTTTATGCAATAACCCTGTCAACCTAGATTTTGAAAAGAGTAGGCGGAGTCTTTTTTGAAAAGTTAAAAATTTTAAATTCACATAAAACCTCAAGTTATACAGGCTAAAATTTACGATCCTATAAAACTAGGTTTTTGAATTAAATCCTTGAAGCCAAGAGTTGTTTTGAAAAAAAAAGCTTTAAAAAAAATTTAGAGAAACAGCGTTAGGTTAGACTCATAATTTGAATGGAAAAAAAATTTAGGAATTGGGAAAAGGAACCGTAAATTTGGAATTGATCGATGGCCGTTAAAATTTTGAAAGGATAGGATAGAGCACCAGGGCGTTGCCAAGTACCAAAAGTTTGAATCTTCTCAAACGCAAAAAAATTTTTTAAACGTCAATTTCTCCAGCCTCCATCATAAATCCTGTAGCGTGTGCTTCACAATTTGTTTCTGGAGGGTTGACATAACTGACTCTTGCTTGCATTGATGAGCACGAGGAGGGCCTCATTTGTTTTGTGTATCTTTTCCAAATCTGCAAAAAGTTGAAGTGTTGAAAAGAAAAAGATAAATAAAAACCAAGTTGAAAAACTTTTGGATGAACTAATCTAAGATGACAGGGGCGTTGGCAGAGGGAATAGTATCTACAGAACAAACTCGTAAGGCCAGACGAAGTCACTTCCTTGTAATGTTGTTAATTCCCATGTTACGTTTTCCTTTAATAAGCCCTGCCAACTTTATACTAATCTTGATGCTCGCTTTTTGGCACGAATTTCTTAACATTGTATGAGCTACGGGCAAAAGAGATATGATCTTGTGTTGAAACCATGGCAAATAACAAATTCCACGCTTTCTTTATGGGTTAATGGCAAAAAGCAGCCTTGAAGAAGATTCAATGTGGTGGTCGTAATATGTGGAAATTTGAAGAGGTTATTCAATTGGGAAGAGGAGTATATTTTCAATGGGAAAAATAGATGAGCTCATAAAACGTAACTATCTGAGGGCACAGTGTAGGAAAATACATTTCGGAAACTATTTGGGTTAGGGAAAACAATAGAGAAAGGCTCTAAACGATGAAAATGAGGAAACTCTTGCGGATTTTGCAGAGATGCTATTTAGAAAGTCTTATAGAAAAAAAAGTATAAGCCTGAAATTAGCAAATGAATTGGTTTTCCTTAAAGCCTTTTTTCCTGAACAAACTAACTTTTATTAACTCGAAGGTTTTTCACTGTTAATAGCAAAAAGTACCTCAAGCGGATCGGACCAAAATTTGTTCACGAAGTGCAAAATGAAGAAAAAACCAATATGCAAAAGTTATAAAGCCGCAATGACTTTAAATGACGGTCGTAAGAATAAGTCAGGGAAACTTTGGTTTCGACGGGATCACTTTTTCAAGTGGGTATTTTAACACTTTCGCAAATCGTCGACAGGGTTTTTACTTTGGGCTCTGTAAAAGCAATAAGTGGAAGTACACGAGTGTTGAAAACGGCCGTTTGGAATAGCCACGCCTTGGTTTCAGTCTTAAGTCTAGTTTCCTTTTTCTAAACGGGGAAAGACGAAATATGGGAAAGACTTTGAAGGTTACACTTGAATTTTTTTTTAAAAAAAGTTTGAATTTAATGGAGAAAAAGAATAATGGAACCTATTTCCTTTACTAGGAAGACAATACAAGGATGCGGAGTATTTTTTTGCGCGCTTAAAGCTGTGTGTATTTTTGTGCTTTAGGCCGAAAATAATTGCCGTTGTGGAGAAAACTAGAGAGTCCATTGGCTTGCTTTATTTATTATATCACTCGACGTGTGCGCCTTCAACAACGTGCAGTCGTTTTTTTTTTTATATAAAGAATCTCCTTTTTTCACCATTCGTTTGGTGCAACTGATGCACTTAAGGTAAAATAAAATAATGTGTTGGCTTTGAGCTCTGCTTTCACTTTCCCCATTAGTGCGAAAGCGTGGCAGATTTAACGCAAGGACATCGCGGCAAGTTTTACTTTCCACTAAATGTAAACTTAGGTATATCATGACGAACTTTTGTCGCTCCAGAGTATTTATTTCGTGGGACGGTCGTCATATTGTATCTAACATTTGAGCGTTTCTTTCTCATAGTTTTAAAAATTGAACAGTGTTTGAAAGTCGATGAAAAAAAGGGTCATGATTTTTGCCAAAATTTTTGAAACGACGCGGAAATTAAATTGGTGTATTAATTCAGTTTTACAGGGATACATGCGGAAATTAGTTTTGCATAAAATGACAAAATTAGCGGAAAATTGAATTTTAGGATTTCCTCCGGAGGGTATGAAATGCCATCAAAAAGGCGGAAGTGGAACTCCGGACTAGTTACCGCGGTATTGAATCCCTTGTCAAAAAAGGCGTAAAACTTGAAATATTAGGAAGCACTTAAAAAAGTATTGTTAATTGAATTAACAATTTTACTAACGAACGGATTCAATAAGACTGCAAATTCAAAAGGATAAAAAATCTAGGAAGTATTATTCATTAGACAGAAAAGTGTTTATTTGGAGAAAGTTTCATTTTCAAATAGACACCTTTGGAAATGAAAGTAGTCTGAGCTCTAAATTGAAAAGATGGACCCACGTTTTACACAAACTGGTCTTCAGCAAAGTTTCCCGAGTTCATAAATATTCACAGCATATAATTGCTCTCGCACTCTGCTCCCACTAAATTTCATTATTAGAAAAACTTTTTCAAAGTTCAACACCTTCTGGTGACAAGGAGTTAATCAAATGCCAAGCACTTTCGTTTTAGGGAGAAAATTTTTGAACCAAAACTTTTTTCGTTCACAGTATCATCTGTGACGTAAATTGATTTTGCGTCACTTCGAAAGAACAGGAGATTTTCCAGTGTGCTTTTACTTTTTACGGCGTTTATAGTCGATTCAATAAATTGTTTCTCTCTACTTTTATTTTTTGGTTTAAAATTGAATTCGAAGTTGAAAATGGAGTCGGTTTTTTTTAACTTGAAAGCTACAGTGCTCCGAAACTTTGTTCCCGTTGCAAAATATCATAAGGTTAACGCTACACTGATAAAAATCTGGTGAAAACTTTTTTTTTTTCACACTTTGTTCAAGTGTAAAGACACAGAATTATGCAGATATGACACCAGTAGCCATATTTCAATATTATGTTCCAAGTCTTTTGGCTCCAAAGTCCCTTATTGCTTTTCAGATGGATTTTTCAGGAACGTTTGTGCTCTCTCCTGGGTTCTAAACAAGTGCACGACGTCCCTATATCATAGCAACTACTCATATTTTTCATCAAGTGTCCCGATATTTCTTCATTTCCAGTTTTCTCATTCATCTTCCAATACAAAGGAACGTGTCATCGGAATCTTTAAGGTTGAGAGGCAAACATTTTGCACAAGGGGTTCTCAATATTGACTTTCTCCACTGGCAACGTCGAAACCTTTACTCTATGCTTTCTCCTTAACGAACTATGCTTGAATTCAGTTGAACACTACAGTTTACAAGGTGAAGCAAGAGGTGTTGGTTACTTTTTATGAAACGAGCAGTGCTATGAATTTCGATGAAGTGCTGTACACATGTGTGTGTTTATGCGTCGGTTGTTTGACGCTAAAAGTTAAAATTTATGCGAGTTGAGATTGTTTATACTCTAAATCGCAGGTGGTGGACATGAACTTACATTTGCATTGAGCATTTGCCATCGGTAAATGCATGCTCAGCTCCAAGTGCTAATTACTCCTGCCTTGCTTATTCGTAATCCCCTGGAAATTAATTTTCCCTGGTGTTAGTAGATAAGCGGAAGAGCTGAGTTGGTTAAATTGCCAGAGTAAATCAGCAGTTCGTAAATGGATAGGCATAAACACTTCAGAGCGATTAGAATTTCCATCTGGTTCACCAGGCTCCAAGTCCCTTTATGTGGTCCACTTTCTACTTTTAGAATGGCAAATTATAGTTCCTCCCTGGAATTTCGTGATAGAATCCTCTCTAGAAAAACTAAGAGAAACTCTATGTCTCGTTAAAATCGACTATGGCAACTGAGAATTCTAGCAGGCTTTTCTGTTTTTGCTATTATAGGATTTGGAACCCGCCCTAGAAAGTAGCTTGAAGAGAAGGCAATCTGCTTGAGGTTGAGGTCAAATCCCTCGAGTGTCCATGTCTATATAGATTGGGATGTTAGGTTAGAAATTTTGTGCCTTCTGCCTTTTTTACTCTGTAATTGATCTTCGATAAAATGTTTTATACCATACAAAAAAGTACGGAAACCAACTGACGCTTCAAATCTAGAAAGCCATCCGACCTCCTTGCAACGAAGGAACTTGACTCCTGCTTTTTACCACCACGGTCGTGTTAGTGTGGGAAGAAAGTCTTTTTCAAATGGCAATAGTTGTAGATTAAGGCAGTTCCTCCTTTTTTTGGGTTTGGTGGAAATGGGAAAAGAAAAAAAGAGAAAGTTGGAGTAATTTGAGTCTGTAAAAGAAAGTACGTAACAGATTTTCACTGTGATGGCGGTTCCAGCTTTGGTCTTCTTTGAGTCTTTCGTGGGGATAAGCTTTAAGAAGAAGCTCTCTAGCTCTGCTTTAATGATCTGTCTTTTCACATTTTCTTTCGGACTGACTTATAAAAAGTAGGTTTACTTTCTTTTGTATTTAACCCGTTCGACGTTAATGTTCACTATATACACTTTTCTTGTTATCTTTAAAAGTTTCTTCAAGAACTTTGGGTAATATTGTGACTGGCCTACTTAACTAAAACCCTACAATTGTTGCGCAGTAACACAATGTAAATTCTTGAACGACCGGTGACAAGCTCGCTTGCGATCTCATCCGTTAGTGGTTGAAATGAATAAACGTGTTAACAATAATAAGGCCTCTTGTCCTGCAGCCTCTTTCTGAAATGTGGCTAATTAAAGTTAGAAAGCGGTTTGTGGTGATGGTGAATAAGGATGTCATGGTATCAAGGT
>JABASK010000989.1:0-11093 GCA_019776465.1 Rambutanura hunanensis | reverse complement strand
AGGCTTTATTCAACCCTATGTTATTCACTCAAGGTAAGCTTGGTTCATTATTAAGAGATTTCATTCATAACCAACTAACCACAACCCACAACGACCTCATTTTAAATTACATTTTCGCCTTTCTACAAAATCAATTTTAACCAAAAAACACTGAACAAAAGGTTGGAATTTTTTTAAATAAATATTTATACAGAATGAAAAACAACAATATAAACTTTAACAAACATTTTGCTTTGTGTACAATGTAATGTGAAAAAGGCACAAGTATCAGTGTTACCACTGGCGGTATCGCTCAACCACATGTCATCACTATAAATTCTTTGCAATAAAACAACATGAAGTGTCACGGCTAAATTTTATGTCCAAATTTTTTGGCTCAACAATTTTGTGATTTCTTACAGTTTATCATTTCGCCACATAGATCATGAGGGAAGTCCAACTTATTGGCACGTGACGTTTGTGATATTTTTCAAAGTACAAAGGCTATACTAGTGAAGCCGAAAGCTCGACAACTCTGCCTTCCATGTTTTGTCGCGCTAAAACTGATCAAATTCAGTACGTGTTTTGAAAATTCTATTCTACACCCCTTTGAGCTAACAAAAAATCAATTCCAATTTTTTTTTACATTTGAGGTAAAAATTTCATGAATAAAATTTTGACGACTTACAATGTGTACACTCGCAAAGAAGAATACTGCTGCTCTAATGGAGCAACACATGGCCACTCTTTGGTCTATTCCTCTCCAACTTCACTTATCCGTCACAATCACAATTTTGAAGTTACACAAAAGAAATAGCCTCTGGTTATACCATCATAGACCTCCACTAAAACCCCTTTCACTTGGAAAAGATAATAGACGAAAGTCTTTTAGCTTTAAATGGCCTCCAAGCTTCTTAGACCAATTTTAGTGTGAGAACTCCATTAAAGTTTTTGAAAAGGTTACGTTTAATGAAGAGTAGAATACGGTAGTACTTTGAAGCTTTTGTTGGTCCTTCTACTTTCACTTCCAGATTCCATCTGAGTCGAGGAAAAAGGAAAGACCAGCTTTTACTTTCTCTTTTAAACTTTAATATTTTCGTCCCTACGCATCCACCGAGCCCTTTGCTACAATTTGGCATGACGAGACTTAAACCTGGAAGGATCCACTGGAAATTTCAGATATGTTGGCTAGCGGCTACGAAGAACATTTCGGCCGGGGACCTAAACGAGAACGTAACGAATTGGAGGATAATGGTAAACCAAGTGGCAATTGAAATCCCATGCCTCTTTTCAACCACTTCCGCGCTTTACACAACTTCCGTCAAGTGATAAAAAAGGCTGCACGGACGAGCATTGAGGCAGAAGAACAAAATGAGATAAAACTTTGAGCTCATTGATTTCGAAAAAGATGAAGAACTGATCTCTAAAAAAGAAAACATCGAAATTTACTAATATTGGAACACAGAAAACAAACTAATTGGAGTTTGGCGGATATGTTTACTATTTATTTGGTTTACGTATTTGTATCCGCATACTGATTAACTGGTTGTGAAAAAAAAACAAAGTTCCTAAGATACAAACATACTTTTTATGCAACTGCAATATTCTATATTTTTGTTTCCAATTGGGGAAAGAACGTTGACGTTATTAGGTTTATAGAAGATTGAGTTGGATTTCGTAAAAAGGAATTTGAGAAGCAGGGAGTTTTGTCAAAAATAGTTTAGAAATAAAATCTTTTTTAATTTAATTTTTTTTTATTCAGTGTGTCGAGTCACGAACCCTTATTAGCATTTTACACATATTTCAATAGACTTGACACAAAGTCTATTGAACTCAAAGCCAATCATCCTCGTTGCTAAGCAGAAGACGTGGTCGGTGTTGATCTGACTGAGCAAGGTTGGATACTACTGTTTTCACTCCTTAACTTTTTATTCCGACTTTCCCTGTTGTTAAAAAGAATTCAAAAAAAAGTTGAGTCCAAAAGCAAACATACGCTTTATTCCAAAAACTTTTGCCCTTGTCTTTTGTTTCTTTGAGATAAATCTCTCACTTTTCTTCATTCTTCCTTATCCATTCAAAGAAAAGAACAATTTTTCAAAGAATCGTTTCTTTTGTTCTTTGTCAAGGGAAAGTGAACTTTTGGAAGGCCCATCTGGATCCTAGAAACTGAATCTGACGAGGAAAGACGCACAGGTGGGTGAACTCCTTTTCCATCAAAAGATCACAAGTTCTTTGCTTTCACTCTCAGCTTTCTCCACGCCGAATATATGAAGGGCGTTAGAGGATGTCTGTATTCAGGCACAAAAATCCAACATTTTTCTCAATATTAGGAATGCATCTGTGACATACAATTTGTACGCAAATAAATTAGTACCTGACAAGAAGGTCAATAATCTTGAAGAAGAAGTCAAGGCATAAGGGTCAGAGGTTGAATAGTGTTGACATTCGGGTCACCTTTGGGTGGGGATTGACTATGTGTTGTTGGAGAACAATCATTGGACGCATAGTTATTCTGGAAACTACTTGGTAAGCTTGATAGGGCATTCATTGTATAAAATGTGACGGCTTGAAATGTTAAAGTATCTAACTAGAAAATAATTAAATACTTAGTTGATCTTAGTAAGTTCAATATCCGATTAAAATTTTTGTATGTGAATGCATGCATTGCGTTAATTTGTTAAATTTATTTATTATTTTGAATTTTCGTGGATCTAGAAAATAGTTAATTACTTAGTTGATCTTAGTAAGTTCAATATCCGATTAAAATTTTTGTATGTGAATGCATGCATTGCGTTAATTTGTTAAATTTATTTATTATTTTGAATTTTCGTGGATTTTGATGGACAGCAGGAAATGCGTGTAATCTGCGGGGATATCATCCCACCCCAGGGGAAATCCCAACCGTGAGCTGTAAAGTTATTACACCAATTTTCAAAAGCTTTTCCTGTGAGAGTGATTTTGAGAATAATGGAAGAAATATTGATGACTATGTGGGATACGAAATGCACCTAGTTTAGTTTAGACAGGAAAGCATTTCACCTTAGACTAGCTACTATTGCCAGTGAAGCTTAAACGTAACAGAAACCAAACCAAACCAACACAATTTTCGTTTTTTTTTAAAAAATTTTCCAAGAACTCAGTCTCATGTTATTCATTTGTGAAGGTCTTTTAGAAAGTGCCGAGAATATCAAGAGACATGAAGTCTATAAGTGGACTACTGACCTCTTTTTTTAATTAAATTGTAAAAAAAAAAGACTAAGAGATTCGTGGAAAGGCTTGAAAATAGAGCTGGTGTATTGATCCATTTAGAGTATGACCCTTGTATTGCGTTTGCGTGGTGATTGGTGAAAGTAGTGTGTTAGTCACGTAGAACTTCGTGCCCTCAAGACCTAAAAGCATTAGCTCCTCATGTAACAACATACTGGCTCATCACATTTCAAAACTCTCAACGAAGCACACCATTTTAAAGGAGATTTCAACGCCTCAGGCGTCTTTCTCCTATTTCGTATCAATTTCCAACCACATGAGGAAATACAACCAAAATGTGTAATTTTATACGAAAACTTTTCTCTAGAAAATCAAAATATTTTTTGTTGGCTCCACTAACGCTAGTGGTACAACACTACTAGTAGTCTTGTGCTCATCATTGTAATTAAGAATAATAACGATTCAGTTTGTGCTTTAATTTTTCTATTTTCTTAATTAACTGATGCGTAAGAAATAGCTCTCTTCTGAAGTGGTTCTAGGAAGATTAAAAGCTTTTAAGGAATAAGATTTGGAATTAGCATTCTCGCTTTGTTTTTACTTTCAAAGCACAACAGTTAAGATTTATGTTGTACGAGGAAAGATTGTACTTTGAGTCTGTTCCATTTCTAATGTTATTTTCAAATGAATTTCCGGTCTATCTCTCATTTAACGTTTAAAAGTGAATGTTTAAAAAGTACAGAGTGGGTAAAATTAGACGACGAAAAGGAGAAAGTTTGGTTGTGAGTAAAATATTCGAGAAAGTGAATTTTTCTTTAACTCGTATTTCCTGGATAGAAATTTGTAGTATATTGTAAAGTATTGCAAAAGTGTATAGGCTACAAAAGAGAAGCGAATTGACTCTTATTCCAATTTCCCTTGACATTTCACTTCATTTCATGCTCAGCTACTTTCAATCCCATTACTCACTTTTACACGACTATAAAGTAGTATTCATTTTCTAAAGGTTGTATTTTGAACTGGTTTGAGGGATAGGGTTAATTTAATTTGAAAAGGCAAACAGAGTTGATGGGTCGAGTTGAGACAATTTAGAAGGATGGTTTTTAGAAGGACGGGAAGTTGGGTTTTGGAAGGAGGATAGGGAGACTTTGAGTTTACTGTAATCCATCTCCATTTGAATTTAAAAGTTTGAGAGGCAAAGTGAAAGCAAGTGAAAGTAAAGAGACAGAGACGATCTATTCGCTGAATTTAATTTTAGTTTACTCAACATTTCGGCTAAGGTTTTAGGGCAAAGCCACGGTTCAAAGGATGAGCAAATATAATGTGCCAATTCTTTCAGACAAAACGGTGACGTTGAATAAATCGGCGTTAAAATTTTGGACACTTTTCTAAAATGGCGTTACGACAAAAGCCGATTAGAAGAATAATTAACTTTTCATTGATCATCATTTTCGTAGCTCTGTTGCTTTGTTGTAGCCTGTGACGTCAATGGTTTACTGTCAGTAATGCGGTATTTTACGCGAGTCACTCTTACGCACGTCAATGTAGTGAGTACGGATTTTTGTAATACATTTTAAGTCTTTTCACAAAGAATGCAAGGAAGGGCGATGTAGTAGGTAAACGTAGTTTTGCATATACTTTTATAGGAAACTGCTTGTCGCGAATTTGTTGTCGCAGTTTTTTTCTGTGATTCAGCGATGAATGCAGACCATAATAAATGTGACCTCCTTAAAGGTGAAAGCCGTAGCTTGGCTACCTAGGTTCCAACACAGTTCAAATACTGGAGACAAAACATTTAGATTGCCTTTCCGGTACTTTCTAAGCTCGATTCCTTGCGGTAAGATGGTCACACGATTTCCATTTGAAAATGTCGTTAGGCCTCAGTTGATGCATTGAGTCGGGACGTCTTTTGAAAGCGGAAGGATTTTGTTTGAGTTCAATTCAGAAATTGTAATGAGCAAGTGAAGAAGATGGAGAAAGCGGGTGTTGTGTGTCACACGGAATTGGGAACATCCTGAAACTATTTTCATTTGAACACAGTCCAAAAAACCACTCCATCATTTTGTCTTCAAAGCCCAATTTTACTCTCCTTATTTCTAATGAGCACTCGGGCCAAGAAAAATTCAGTAAAAAGCATTAGGCTAATGACACAGTAAAATTAATACAATTCAAATTCACCAAAGAAAAGAGGAAAGCAAATAAGTACTTGCGAAATCAGCTACCCACATTAAATTACCAACATCCAAATTACTCTGTCGCTAGTGGAACTTTGCACAAAATAGTAAGTATTGGACTCATTATTTCTTGTAACATAACCCCACTAATTTCATGAAATAATTAGAGCCGCATTGGTACTTTTTATTTCTTGGACAAATTTCCAAGCCCCGACTTTCTATCCTTTTGTAAATACTTTGAGACGTGAATTAAAAGTTCACAAACAATTGTTTTTTTTAAGAAAACTGGATAATTGGAAAAAAGAAAGGTTTAATTCCAGACGTAACCTTTTCTTGTTAGCTAGCTCTTTTCAACTGCTCAATTGTCCTTCTTTTTTAATAATGGCGCTTTAATACTCAAGTCACAAATGAACATTTCCAAAAACTTTTCCACAATGTAACCGTGAACGTTACTTTTGGACTCATGAAATCTGAGAATCACTACCGACACTTAACCCACCATATATAATATTTAATTACGATTTAAAAGTGGTTCTCAGTGTTTTCTTCTGCATGTCTTTGCCTTGTAACACTTACCACATGAACTCGTGGAAAAGGCAGTGAAGAGCAGTGTGCTGCGCCTTCTACAGGAATTTGAAACTGAAAATTAAAATCAAATAGGATATTTCTATTATTAAATTTATTTCTTTGTTTTTTAGGTCATTAGTTCCTACGAAAAAACTTTATGTACGACGTCTTGTGTCTAGTGGGCGTAGCTTTATACCACAAAACATTATTTTTACGTTCAGAAATAAATTAAGTGGGCAAATGAATCTATAAGGGCTACTTCTTGAAAGGAAATTACTCCTCTTAAGGAGTAGCTGTACATTTTGCAAGACTGTGCTTTCATCAAAACTTTTCTGTCTTTATAATGAGGAAGAGAAAAGATTTTCCGTATTTTGTTTCATTTTGAAAAGAAACTTTTCCCATGAGCCCTACTTCTACACGCAAGGATCTGACAGGAACTTTTGTTATGAAAGCACTTCTCCATATGCTATCCACTTCATTTATTATTGAAGGCAAAACCCCACCAAAATTTGACTATGGCTAAAGCAACTAAAGAAAGAAAGGCGAGAGAAAATGAAAATGTGACTTTCACCGCAACCAACCACAACCTCGTTTGTGCTCATGATGAAAGAGTTAAAAATTGAGGTGTGGAGCCAATTGGCGGAACGAATGCAGCGGGTATCCTACGGGGAAAACCAAAATCAGTAGGAACCATATGGGGAAAAAGGCGTAAAAAAAGAAAGAGACAGATTGAGCCTAATTTATGACCCGAAGAAAGAAAGCAATTCAGTCCACTTTAGAGACAAATCCTCCGGGAAATGGACCTTCTGCAAGGTATAACTCTTTTGCTAAAAATTATTCAAGCATTAATCTTACCGTCTAATCACACTCGACCAATTGCCAAAGTAAGACTTCAACTCAAATGGGTGAATTTAACTTCATTTCTACTTGTACAGTAGGGTGAATGGAAAAGTATAAAATAATTCAAAGTTTCGTCTAATATAAGAAATAGATTTTCGGTATTTTCTGGAACACTACATTCTTTTCATCGCGAAAGACAATCTTACTATTTTTGCACAAAGAAAGTCTACTACATTTTTTGATTGCATTGCTTCGGCGCTTCAAGTTGATATTTGTAATATTTTTTAAAAAAAATGTGTTGTTTAAACAATTTTGAGTTTTATGACTTACCCTTTTTTAAAAAATCGAATTAGTATATTTTGGAACATGGAGTTAAAAAAAAGCAATAACAGTAAAAGTTCATGGTTCCCAATTTTTTTTAGGAGAAAACGACATGATTAAAGTGATGCATAAGAAAAAGCTGTCTGGTTAGTCCCTCCATTCCATAACAATTAAAGTAAATTGAATAATAAAATGGTGTCCTATGTGCGACCTCTAAGTCGAAGTAGTCTACTTGTCAGAATCAGGCCTGGATAAAAGTCCATTAGAGTGCAGAAAAGTAATTAAATTGGGCTAAAAAAATCTCTCTTCACATTTGACCTCATTTTTTTTCGGGGAAAGAAAAAAATTTAGAAGAAGACTTCAGCCTGCGTTGACATTCAGCTCCAAGCTATTAACTTTTGCGTCCTTTTTTCATTATGCCAAATGTCTATTCAGGGAAGAAGGTGAAAATGTTAAAATTCGAGTGCGTTTTCAATCAAATGGAAAAAGGCTTCTCGTTTCATGACGACTTTTTTATTCCAAGTCACTGTTCTTTGAAGCATATGATAAAAATTGAAAGGAAATTGAATGGAAAATTTTCTGGATGAGATTCTTGAACATCTTTAGATGTCACCGACTTGTCGAGAGCAATTTCTAAAAATAACCACAAAGGTAGTCGTACCTTTACAACAAAAAAAAACGCATGACACAAATAACAGTAGAAATGTTCAACACTTTAAACTAAACGGTTTGCTGAAAGAAAAGTTTAATGCTTTTATGCAAAATGTACAAAAGTTAAAACGTATCTTCATTCAAAATTCTACGCTCTTTCATTCTCATTTACTAAAAAATTCAAAAAAGTACAAGAAACGAAAAGGGAAACGAACAAGACTTTCAGATGTAACAGAATGGGAACTGAGATTTTCAGGTTCTATTCGCTACAATTTTAAAATTCAATGCAAGTTTTGATTGGAAGAAATTAAAGAAAATAAATTTTTATATAGTTCCCTAATGAAACTCTCGATAAAAACGGTTTCAGTGACAACTGCTTCCGAAATAAGATGTTTTGCAAACAAACTAAAATTTTGTTGTTATCAGTAAACAAAGACAAATTTTTGGAAAAAAATTTTGGAAAAATTTTTGTTGGGGTCCATTTTTTTGTATCATCCAAATCTTCAATAAAAAATTTTTTTTTGTTGTTGTCCATTTTTTTGTATCATCCAAATCTTCAATAAAAAATTAACGCTTTCCATCCGGAACTTGTTTCTAAACTTTTCGTGGCTACATTGATGCCCTGCAAAAAATTTAATAAAACAAAGCGATCCCACTAACACAATTCGAAACAGACCGACACTTACTTAGGTCTCATAAAGTTGTTTTTCAAATTTAAAATCGCTTAACAACGAAATTAAAATTGTTGATTTTGAGAAGTGTTGTTCTTCGCCGGAGTAATAGAATTTTTCTTCATCTTGATCAGTTATTTTTTTCACCTCAAAAGGATCTCACCATCAAAATGGCTTCTCAACACGGGCTTCGTGGAAACTCGATTAATTCCGCAAAAGGAAACGAAGTCGAGATTGAAAAAATCAAAGTCACTCATGAAATTAATACTGGCGAAGATGAAATGGACGGCGAAGGAAGTTTAATCAATTACAATTTAATACTGACTGAAGACGAAGGTCAAATCGATGTCGAAGTAAACGTTGAGATTTACTGATGATATTTTGACCTCAGCATCAGTAAATGACAGTGAAGAGGTCACTGAGGCTCAAATCACTGCTCCGGATGATTCTGCAGTCAAAGATAAAATATTTGACAAAGAAAGTAAATGCATACCGTCTTTTCCATCACCAGAAGAAATTGTGGCGGATGGAGATGACGCTATTTTTGGTAAAAAAAAAAACATGTGCTCGAATACTACTATTAGATTGTCATCATATTAAGGCCCAAACTTTGTTTTGTAAGATATTTGCGTCTGTATGAAGATTTGAATTTGAAGTGCTATTGTTATTTGCACTAAATTAACTCCAAATTTCAAAAGCTTTGAATTTTGTTCCCTCAAAACTTGATTTGAATGTTGATGTTTCATTTTCACATGCAGGAAATGTTAACGGAGTGCCGAGCAGACACGTTTCTCAAATGCAATTTTGTACCAGAGAAGAGGCAGCGGAGATGGCAAATTACGTTCTCTCAATTTTGGAACATGATCTGTTCAACTACTTCAATGCTCTTGAAGAAGACGATAGCCAGAGTGAAGATCGGCTTCGTTTGCATATGCAATCAACCCTATCCATCCATTCCAGCTATCCTGACCCACTTCCTGGAGAACCTTCCACCATGGAACTGTTCTATGAATATGAACCTACGAACATCCAACTTCGTTCCACTCAAACTGTAGAAACATCTGATGTAGGCACAGAGGTCAATCTTCATCGTAAAGGGTCCAAACCAACTATGAAAGATGTGTCGACCATTACCCGGGAAATGACTTTTGTAGATACACTAACGGCAGAATTGGTATTCCGGCACAATTACCCTTTGAAAGGTTAGTACTTTGAAATTTGACCAAAAATATTATTTTCAAGTTCAAAATGTGAAAAGGTTGAATTCAATTATTCTAAAAAAACTGAATTTTGACTTGTAATTTTGAAATTTTGAAAGACGACTACAAAGCACCTGAGATTCCTTCAAGAAAAGCTTCCCTGGATCAAGTTATAACGGCAGCAAAGGAAGCACAACCAAATGTTGAGAAAGCTCAGGTGGGACCAAAAATTTAGGTGGAGCAAAAAAACTCGTTTGTTGCCACCACTTCCTCAAGATTACTTCAAAGAAGAAACTTTTTGGACCGGTTCTGTCTTTCGTGGAAAATATGTTAATCGTCAGTTGACTCATGGGCGATTTGAGTATCCTCTCAGTAAGTAAAGTATTCAATTCACAATTTTTTAAAACACACATTTACTGTCTTGAACAGCATTGCAAATTAACACTTACAAAATGTTTGTGCATTATTTATTTTTAAGTGTCGGTTTATGAAAGTGAATTCAAGAATGGACACGCACATACAGACAAGCACTTGGGATGTGTTGTTTACCCGCGTGGTGACAAATTTGAAGGTGAATGGGTCAAAGGTCGCCATGTCTCGGGTCATATTACATTTGCCGATGACCTTCATTTTGAGCAACACAATTGGAGTTATTTGAATAAATCGGATAGACGGTTAGAAGAAACACAAAGTCTGTAAACTCGTCCAATTGACGGGTTTATTACATACCGTTTCTTAAAAAAAATGCTACTTAATATAAATGTGAAGTTTTAGTAAATGTTTTTTGGTTCAATAGATTTTTTATCGAGAAAGACATTGGAATCAAAGCAGCTGGTGAAACGCTTTTCAATGATCGCTTCCCTCCTCCTTACATCCCATCCCGGGGATTATGACACGGGTTATGGAATTTTCAATCCCGATTCGGGCGTTGTACGAGGTTACAGTGGCGAGAAATTGAGGTTACTTTTTACTCCACAAATGAACAACTTGCAATTTTTGATTTCTATCCGATGGAAACATTTCTCAATTTGTTGCAGAGATGCTTCATATGCGGAGTGCAAGTGGATCATGTCAGCATGTCGTAAAGCGAAGACATTATCTGAACGCTATCTGCCCACTTTTCATGAATCGAGACTTCCAGGATCCTCAGTCGAGAAGTTTTTCAAACAATGATTATTCTCTCCGAACACAGGAAATTTGAAAGAACAAGGACTCGAAAGTTTATTTTATAAAAATGGTCAAAGGACCGTTCCGATCTTTGTTGGCAAAGGGTTAAGTCAATGAAATGAAAAGTATGAAAATTATTGATTATCATGAAAATTTGAGACAACTATCACGATCGCTTCACGGATGATCCTTTAAATTTTCAGGGTGCCGCCCTATAGCCGTTCTCTTTAATTTGCCCTTACAATATTATCAATTTTGGGGAATTTTTGCGAATTTCATTGAAGAATTTCACAAAAGAGTAGCACGGTTTTGTATCTAAA
>JABASK010000988.1:0-11095 GCA_019776465.1 Rambutanura hunanensis | reverse complement strand
GCCAATCACAATCCGTATTTGAGTGAAGCACTATGGCTCTACTGTGGACAAGAAATGAGGGTGTGGTTACCATTGCGAGAGAAATCACAGTCATCTGTACACACCTTCATTTCAAACCGAATCATGCTCGGGTTTCCAGTGTCGATTTATCCACTAAGTTAGTTCGCTGGATACAAAAAAAAACATTTAACAGTTAAAAAGTCCTGACTGTTATTTCTTTTATTCCAGCCATATTATTTGAGAAAGCAATAATTCTAGGAGCTGAAAATGATTCTTTGTCGTACACCACTGGAAATTCACCAGATCCATATGGAGCTCCTAACGCAGTATTTCCTTTTTGTATACTTCAGCGAACGGTAATAGATTTTTAGAACTAGTTTTTTTTTTAGCTTATCGAATCTTGTAATTTTGTTTTGTTTTTATATAGAGTCAAGTCTACCTCCATCAAATTCTACGACAATTAATTCGTCGGAATTTGGGTTACTATGCTTGGGAAATTGCCCGAAGTTGTTCTAAACTACCATATTTTCCACATTCACTGGAACTTTTACTACACGAAGTCCTAGAAGAAGAAGCGACGAGTAAAGAACCAATTCCAGATGCTCTATTACCGTCAGTGATTGAATTCGTAAAAGAATTTCCAGTCTACTTGAGAGCAGTTGGACAATGTGCTAGAAAAACAGAATTAGCACTTTGGCCTCATCTATTTTCTGTTGCTGGAAGGCCACGCCTTTTATTTGATGAATGTCTTCAACGAGGTCAACTAGATATTGCTGCTACATACCTTCTTGTTATTCAAAATTTGGAATCACCCTTAGTTTCAAAAAAATTTGCTACACAACTTATGGACAAAGCACTCGAAAGTCGGAAATGGGATTTGGTCAAGGATTTGGTTCGATTTTTAAAAGCAATTGGTAAGAAAAGAAAAAAAAATCGAAAGCAACTTGATTTTCTTGTTTTTAGAGAATTTTCTTTTTTTTTTGTGAAAATGAAACCACATGAGTGACACGTTTTGTTTGACTGTTGCAGAGCCGAGTGAATCCCACGAGCCGCAATCGAACGTCCATATCAAAGTTTAACATGCAAACACCTCCAGTTAGCCCAAATGAGTTTGATATGTCGATGATCATTGGTACAATGCAAGTACCACGACATCGAAGCCTCAGTACAAGCACAGTGCCAAAATACCCTGATATTTCACCTCATCCTCATACTGTCAACCGAACGAATTCTACCGATACTCGAAGTTCCGGCCCGCTTGTGTCACCTAACCTAACTCCCGGAAGTAACTCTAGTCAACCATCGAGTTCAAATGTTCAAAGTAGTAGCATTGTCCTCACCCCACCCAGTACTGGACAACCGAATGCTGATCAAAAAGAATCTTCAGGTAGTGGACTAATGGGAAGTAGCAGTGAAGAATATGGTCAATCTAGTGGCGGCGAATCTTTATATATTGACTCCTTAGTTGAACGACACGCCAGAAAAATACTAGCAGAAGGAAAGTTACGTGACCTTGGGAAATTAACAGCTCATTTAGATTTTTATCTAGTAACCTGGTTACGTAAAGAAAAGAAAAGGAAACCAATCATGGTCGTTGACTTTGTCGCTGCTGTGAAAATGATTCATGCTCAATTTGAATGGCCCTATCCAGAATTTGTAGCGGCAACGTCTACACACAGTCGAACACCGTCTAATGATTCGATGAAATTTTCAATTCCACCTGACGGAACGTCACCGCTTAAGCCATTGACAATTGACGTGCAGGGACATCGTTTTGGAGCTGGTAGTTAGAAATGGAATGGATAGTGGCTACAATTCTACACCAGGAAATCAAGCTGTTGAAGCTCGACTAATGCCAAACATGAATCTCGGAATTACACAAGGTACGAGTAGATACTTAAATATTTTTTGACAGTCAACGAGTGAAGAGTCTCATGCTAAAAAGTAAATGATATGATTATTTTCTTTGGTAGAATTTGACGCCTTGAGTATTTTAAGTGAAGAGAGTTTACTTTTGGACCAATCACCATTGACACCGTCGGATTACGTGCCAATGATGAATCTATCTGAAGGATCTAAACAGACGATGCTCAATTCTTCAAAAAGTGCTGTTGAATTGAGGTTCATGCAACAAATAATGTGGGAAGCAGGTATGAAAAAAAACGAACAATTATCAACAAGTTTCTGTAAAAGAAGAATGAAACGGCTTTTACGCTTTCCTTGATTCTTCTAGGAGCATTAGATTGTGTCTCTTTTGATTTCAATTGCATTACGGGATGCACTTGGAGTCGTTCGCACGGTAAATTCGTCACGTGACCAGTCACCGGAACTGATACGAAACTTGAGAGATGGACTAATGAATCTAGGGCTTTGGGCAAACACGCAATGGTACAAAAGCTTACGTAATTTCGACGCTTCAACAGTTAGTTGATTTAAAAATAAACGTATTGACTTACTGTGTTTTTGCAGTATGGGCTACAAAGTGTTCATTTCCGGGGTGAATACGCAAGTGGGCGGTTTACTTTCAAAACTCTTGGCGACAACCAAAGCCCAAAGTCAGACCCCTTCCCTACCGTCGTCGTCATCTCATCATGCTGAAATTAGTCGACGACAAACGGATCCTCAAATGGCGAAGAAACTGTCACAGCCTGACGTCACTCCGTTACATGTTGCTGCAAGTCCGCTCCCAGGTACTGGAGGCAAAGGATTTCAAGGTATTAGCCCTGGTCGTAGGTCAAGTGTAACAACGCTCAATCCAAGTAACAGTGGAAGTGGTAGTGGACTCGTAGCGGCGTCGAGTTCTACACAAAAAGCGGAAAATATAAACATTCCAAAAACGTTTGATTCTGAGGAGAGTGACGGAAGTAGTAAACAAGAAAATTTACGACAGCGACCTGAGCATGAAAATGATGATGATTCTAAGAAAGAAGAGACAGGGAGTTCTTGTGCAATTGTTTAAAAAAAAATATTACTAATTGATAAATTTTTTGTAAACCTTGTAGATAATTTCAAGACACTCAACTACATAGTGCTTGATTGCTTCCACTTATGTTTAGTTACTAGCAGGGTTTATCTTTAGAAATCAAGAACGATTAACTTATTCGCAATCGCAAAGTATTAAAATGCAAAGTTGGAGATATTAGATTTACTAAAATGTTGGCTTGTAAAAAATTTTTGTCACTACATATGCATATTTTCACCAGTCGCGAGTTCAGTCTGCGTAATTTCGGAAAAGACTTCCGAAGGTCTTAAAATTGAACTGATTTTTGTTTCAATTCTGCGAAATGAGTCAGGGTTTTATTTTTAGCAGTGTAAAAAAAATTGACAGACTCATTTGTCAACATTTTAGCGCTTCGCTGTTTTTTTTTTTGAATGTGAGCGTGGGCGAGCGGCGACTTTTTCTAGAAACAAGTGAAAACCCATCGTAGTAGAATCAAGGTGCTGTCACTTTTATTTTCAACCGTTTAAGTGGGCGCTTGTAAAATCCTTGTTCTAAATTCTTAAATGCTATTTTGAGTTATATTTGGCAACTTTGGTATGATTCCGTATTTTTTTTTAATGTTAAGTTTAAAATAGCTCATTTCAGTTTTGTTTCAAGTTCAACTTGTAAGATATAAAGTCGTGAAGAATTTTACATTTTGATTTTAGTTTGTTCAAAGTTTCTAAAAATTGTTGAAAATTTCTAAGAGAGAAAAAGGAATTTCTTTACTTTTTTCTAGATTTATCTTGAAATTGAAGTGAATTAACAAAAATGGCAATGTTGTGGCAGGTAAAGAAAGCTTGTAGTAACTTTTGTTATATAAAATGAAAATAAGTTATGTAAATTAACTTATTTTAATTTAATAATACATAACGTTTATCAAAATTATTTAAGTTTTTCTCAAAATGTTATTCAAATTCATACGGTTTCTTTTTTTGCCTTACGCTAACTTAGATTGCTGGAAAAAGAGTTCCAGAAGAAGAAGCTGCAGCACAAGAGTGGATCGAGGCGGTGATTGGAGAAAGATTCCCACCTGGTACAAAATAAAATTGAATTTTGTAAAAAAAACAAAAATTTTTTCTAAACTAAATTTTTTTTGTTCACTTTTCAAGTCCCTTATGAAGATGCTCTTCGAGATGGAATTATTCTGTGCAAATTGATGAATAGACTTCGTCCAGGAAGCGTTTCACGCGTTAATGTTTCAGGAGGTGACTACAAATTCATGGATAATGTTCAACAATTTTTGGCCGCTGCCACTGCTTACGGGATTCCAGAAGTTGACCTCTTCCAATCAGTTGACCTTATTACAAAAAAAGATATTGCTAATGTTACAATGTGTATTTTTGCACTTGGAAGGACTGTAAGTTAAAGTAATACAATAAGTAATCAAAAGCATACAATGTCATATTAATTAAGACGGCGCGTTTTGATTAAATTAAACAATTCAGACCTTCAAGCATCCAGAGTGGAAAGGACCATGGCTTGGACCGAAACCTTCAGAACAAAACGTTCGACATTTTCTCCGATGATGTAATTGCACAAGGAAAGGAGGTCATTGGCCTGCAAGTAAGTCAGCCATCCATGACGACAACATAAAATTACCTAATTTCTTGAGTATCAATGAATTTTTAATTATACAAATTTTAATTTATATCATTTCTTTACATAAAAGGCTGGACATAACAAGGGTGCAACGCAAGCTGGCACAAATCCTGGAGCAGCTAGGCGAATTATTTTGGGAAAATAATTCACAAAAAATGACAAACATTTTCTTAACAAAAAAATTGTACAAAGTAAAATTCATTTCCTGCTGCTGAAGTTTAATTTTTATCTGCCACTACTAGTATTTCGCCGCAAACACTCGAGTAAAATAAAAGTGAAATAATTTTAAAATCAACTTAATTTGAACGTAAGCTTTTAGAATTTGGCAATTATGTTTTACCGAGCCAAATTAGTTGACCAGTTCTGCACATTTTTAAAATTAATGTCGCTTATTAGAAATGTTGTTGTTCAGCAAAGGTTTTGGATTTCGAGTATTTTTTCGCACAGGACGCATACGTCCAATATTGTACTTTTCGTGTCGCGTTTGAAGCGTACTTAAAGCAGTCAACGACACTGCTCCGGTCGTTGTAGTTCCAGCCTCTTCCTTCGGTTTCTTAGTACCCTCCAACTCCGCTGTACTTGCTCACGAGATTACCTTGACCTTTTTTGACCGATAGGATTGTTAGAACAGGTTTAGGAGCAATAGCATTCCGTTCTCTCAATTTGCTCAAATCATAATTTTCTAAAGCTCTTAATGCCTTCAGTTTTTCTTTGCTTTCTTTTCGAACTGGAACGTGACGAGTGAATCGACTAGAATTGATAGGAGCAAATTCTTGACTTGAAATTACACCCGAATCCTTGGCTTCTTCAAGTTCTCGCAAAATAGTAGACACAACTGGGCCCTGCAACACAATTGTAATTTAATAAAAGCAACTGTTAAAATTTGATTGGAAAAAATATGTAAGTAATTGAGTTTTACATTGAACTGATCCAAGGGTCGAGGTCTAACGCTCTTTTCTCGCGGTGTAAATTGAGGTCTACTTAAATGGAGACTAATCGACGGTGACTTCATAGTAAGCGTCGTTGACTGATTCGTGAGAGCGTTGTACAGCAAATCCATAACATTTTGGCGTGACACGGCGTTGCTTTGCTCTTCAGCTGCCATTACTATTGAGTGCCAAAAAACACACTTTTTTTAAACTTCAATGTAAAGTTTTGCTAGTAACATGAAGATGGTTACGTTTTAATATTTTTTCATAGTAACGACTTGTTAATTTTAATTACTTTTACCTTCGTCTCGAATGTCAGGCATCACTTCATACGTCGGAACGTCACGATCATATGCCTGTAATATCATGATTAAAAAAAAACATATTATTAAAAGGAAACCATCATTTTGATAAACTTTTTCGAACGATTCGCCTGTTGTTACCAGCATTGCAGCTTGGAGCAACTCCTGTTTTCGATGACTGTACTCATCGTGTGTCATAGGCGTTCTGGCCACTTCCTTTTGTAACTGTTTCTCAATCAGTTTTTCACGGTGTGAAGGTTTGAGTGGCGGTGACTTAATAAAAATCGTCGGATCCTCTTCTGATAGGCGAACTCTCTTGCTTGATTTCTTGGTCACAGAAGAAGCAGCAGCACTTAGCGTACTTTTGCTGTTTGACAAATTCGACTTTGTTCTTGATTCAAAAGTTTTTGAGTTTCCAACTTCATAGTAAGTTTTTTGGTTGAAGTCTCGACGGTTTCGGACTCGGTGGTTGAAACGCCGCTGCGGCCTTTCCCAGTTCAATCATTGGTAACTCACCGTCGTCGTCATCCTCCACCTTGTCCATGCTTTCTAGTGCATCGAAGTAGGAATGTAGTCCTTCATGAAGACCTGTTTGTAGTAGAATATTCTGAGTCGAGTCCACGATCGAGTCTGGATCTTCCGAGTCAACTGCTTGTTTAGCCAAAAGACCTGAAGATTTTGAATTTGTCCAATTTCGAAAATAAGGTTTGGGTTGATTCGGTAATTGGGCAGCGTTATTGAAGGATGCCTTGATAGATTTCAATCGTTCAGAAATAGTGCTCGTCTTGGCACTCGCAATAGATCTACTCTGGATGACAGAATGATTGGATTCCTCTTCAGCTCCGAGTAGACAATTGGTATGAACTAAAACTCTGGCCAAGATGAGACGAAGCCTCGGCCCGAACTTGATCTTCGTCTTCCTTGGACAACCCGTAGGTAAATGTGTAATTGGCAAGACGGCCTTCAACGGCTCGTCGTGATGGTTCAGGTTTTAATTTCCCTTCTAATTTGAGTCGAACAGTATAAGGAAGTCCACTCATGGTAGTAAATGGCATCCTGGAGGTGGAGGGCGCAGCTAAAGTTTAGAAAAATTTTCATAATTTTTTAATTACTTAACTGAATATGTATAAGGTATTTTTACTAACAGTTGTTTGCTTCAGTTTTTGAGAGAGCATCGGTTCGTTTTAGTTTGATACTAGTTTTGGGTGTTACAGACTTTTTGATCGTGGCAGGGGCAGGACCGAGCGGATAGGATTTTGGAAAGTAAGTGTATTCCTCTGGCATACGAGCCTTCCATGACATCTTTTATACAAAAGAAAATTTAGAATTTTGTCCAGTTAGATTCCAGAAGTTCCAAAAAATATCCTGCGTATTGAATGAATTTGGCGGAATGCGAATGAGTTCTCGAATTTTTTTTTAAACGTAACCTGTATTTGCTAAAAAAAACAAAAAAAAGTAGAAAATTATAAAACCATAGAAACACGCGGCGACGCGGCTTAAAAAACTTGTGGATAGAAAGTTGCTTACTTTTTTAGTTAGTTTTCATCAGCTAGCTCAAGAAACTTTAAACTTTAGTCCAAATCCTCCTACCAATTATATTTACCGTGAAATCGCCGCGTAAATGTACACCACAGCTAAGCCCTGAAATGCCAACTACCTCACGTGGACATTTGAGCAATGGAACCTACCCCGTCTGAAACTGACCTAGAACTGTACACCAAGGCGTCACCTTGCGAAGACGAAGATTCTGATTCAGATTGGCAAGTTCCCAGTAGACATCACTCTCTGCATGTCCTGAAATGGATCCACGGTAACCACGTCGGAGTATTTTCATATATTTTCCTCAAACGCCTAATATTCATCACGGCATTCATGATATTTTGGTTGTGGCATTCTCGTTCTGACGGAAACCTTCCAGAGGATGCAAGGATTAGGCCAAATACTAGGAACGTCATTGGCTCCTTGGCCTGACACTTACTCCAACGTGCTAAGTGGAGTCACGGCTGTTGTCATTTTGCCAATCTCCATCATTGCCATTGAGAAACGGAAGTTAAAGTTGCTTTGGATGGTTCTAGCGTTGACGGCTTTGGCCGAGTGTTCATTACTCGCGAGTATTATTGTCATACAACATTCAACAGGAAATTTACTCCTGAACGAATTGAGTTCAGTTGAGGAACATTCCAGAATGGAACGACTATTTGGTTGTTGTAACATAAATGTTAAACCCTTCCCACAACATTTGCGATCTTCTTGTTGCTGGAGGGCAGGAAGTCATCATCGTTCCGGAAAATCTGACGTTTGCGAGACTGCTACGGGGCTGTTGTCAGGACATGTATATACTGTAGGTTGCTCGAAATCTATCCGTCACTTTCTTCATGCTACAGTCTTCGCCACTAAGTCCACAATTGCGTACGCCATCGCCATCTTTGGCTCTATTTGCAGGCTACTGTAGCATTTTTCTCTATCTTCACCGGAATCCTTAGCGGCGGTCCCACCGCGTGGATCAAACGTAACAACTGAGATCCTTTTATGCCTTACGATCTATGCAAAAGGACTTAGGTCAAGCACTTTAGTGTCGCAAGGTAAAGGTCACGAACTTACCATTAGGACCCCTACCGCCTCTGGTGCTGGTGATGACCCTCAATAATTATTGTTGTTGATGATCCGGAATATTCTTCTCACACTTTAGGAAAACCACGTAAGCAGATACATAATACCGAGTGGTTTACTAAATTGAAATTAATTGACACATTTTGAACGAAAATGAAAGTAACACCTGTCAGATCACCTGGTCCTGAACAGCTGTGAGGCCTCTGATTCTGCCCATTGTGATTCTATGTCTCCAACAACACAGTTCCTCAATCTCCTTCATTTCCTTCGAGTTTCTTACGTAACAAACACAACAAAAACTAAAAGTATTGGCTGGGCTGGACATAAAAACAAATCCAGGGAAAGAAAATCATCTTCACTCTCACTCCTAAATCTCTCGTGAATGAACTTGAATAAAGTGGAATCAGGTAAGGACTGGTTACTAACTAAACTACCTTACCCTACTCTTGAGGATTTATGGCGGATCCAGCACGTTCGATAAGACCCGTCATCGATCCTTTGTTTGGGTGTCTCATTTTTCCGTCATGAGTCACCGATACCCTTTGTTGTAAAAAGCTTGAGCCACATTTAAAGAATTCTTATACTCTTCGGATTAAATTCATAGATCTTATAAGCACCGTGTTTTGCAGAAGGGTTTGACCTATAAACGTTCAAGGTTAGACCCAATGGATTATTTTAGGGGTGACCTTTGGATCGCTGGCTGGAGTAAAACAGTTGTAGTGAAACAGCTGTTCAGTTTCACTTTCTCAGCTCAGCTGATTTAATATCAGTTACGCCAATTTACATAAAGATAGAGTCATAATCTAAACGTTTTCAGAGGCTTTAAAAACAAAACGTGTCAAAATATTTACGTCTGTAAACTAATGTTACCTAGATTAGATATCTCTCCATCCCAAACTAGTTGAGAATTTGTAGATTTCTACACAGTTCAAAATTGCTAAAAAAACTTATTACGTATTGGTATTTCTTTTTTTTATCACCCGAGCTAAGGTAAATGACCTTTAATTTAGCTATCATATTATTTACTGTTTTTTTATTCACAGGAAAGAGGAAATTGGTCGATCAACTCAGATCGATCCATTTCCNTATTTACTGTTTTTTTATTCACAGGAAAGAGGAAATTGGTCGATCAACTCAGATCGATCCATTTCCCTCAGCAGATACAAGGATAGTTGTTGGATGGAACGCTTTGATTGATACTACAACTCTGAGCTGTGTACTAATTGGTCACAACATCTTGATATTCGATTTCCGTGTTTTATCCGTCCAGGACGGCGGCTACACGACTTTGTTTCAATCTTAAGGGCATCAAAGAGGTTTCTTTTTTGCCCTTTCTTGAAACCAAAACAGCGTCTATTGTTTTTGTTTAGGTAGCTTTGTGCGGAATCATCAAAACCAGTAAAGATAAAAAAAATTGGTAATTCTATTCTTGTTTTCAGGTGAAATCAGCCTGGCCTCCCTAGGGCGGGGAGAAGGGAGGGCTTCGCCCCCCGCCGCGGAGGACTTGCCCCCCAAGAAGAAGCAAAAGGTCAGCGACAACGGAAGCGCTAGTTCTAGCAACATGCAAACCCAGCATCATACGAAAAATGGAGAAGTGGCCATCAAGAATGGTGTCACTAATGGAGTTCACACAGATAATGTCAATTCAGTTTCTATTTCGGCTTCTATGAGTGTCAAATCGAATGAAGACTTGGTGCGGATCATTGGTCAACACTTAATCTCACTTGGCCTTACGTTAGTTAATTAGTTAACTAAAACCTTATTTCTATTGAATCAATTGACATTGACTGACTTAAGAAGTTGTTGTTTTTTATTTAGGAAAAGTGTGAATGCGTTAATGGACGAGTCTGGATGTCGTATGGATCATCCTGTCGCTGCGAGGTTAATTGAGCTAAACAACAATTAAAACTGATTTAAAAAATTCTAATAAAGTATTTTTCTATTTATAATCGCTAGATTTCGTGATCATGTCATGAGGGGAAACTGGGGCAAGGCCAATGCTGATCTACAGGAATTAAAAGCCTTGCTGGAAAATACAGAATCATTGCTGGTACAGTACGCCTCACAAAAAATATTGTGAAGCACATTAAGGTCAAATGTAAATCAAATTTCAGTTATGTGGTTTTTGTTTTCGTTGACTGAATAGGAAATGCAGTTTCTTTTACTTGAACAAAAATACTTGGAATTACTTGAAGAGGGAAAAGTATTGGAGGCTTTGTCCACTCTTCAATATGAACTTACACCGCTCAACCACCGGACAAAACGTGTCCATCAGCTTTCGGGTATGTTTCTTTGCTACACCTTTTGACGTTTGTTCTTAAGTTTTTTTTTTTTACTAACCATGTTATCTTTTTCAGCCTACATAATGTGTGCTACAGCTGAGGAGGTCCACGAGCAAGCAAATTGGAGCGGGCGAGAATCACGGTCCCAATTGATGGAACACCTTCAGCAATTTCTTCCACCTTCTATTATGCTTCCACCACGGAGGCTGTAAGAAAAAACTAAAAAATTCAAGAGAAGTAAAAAAGAAAAGAAGAATTTTGATTTTTTTAAAATTACTTTCAGTGATATGCTTATCAAACAATCTGTTGAGTGGCAAAAGGACAAATGCCCATATCATAATACTTCCATCACAGATGCTAATTTGTCCTTGGTTGTTGACCACTTGTGTT
>JABASK010000987.1:0-11107 GCA_019776465.1 Rambutanura hunanensis | reverse complement strand
ATCTATTGGAGCGACGCTCTTACTACCAATTTCCATTGTCTCAAACGAAGTCTTACTTCTCTATCCAAGAAGTTACTACGTCCAATGGCTCAACGGAATGTTAATTGATGGCCTTTGGAACCTTATCTTTGTTTTTGCAAATCTTTCTCTCTTCATTCTGTTGCCGTTTGCATATCTTTTCATTGAATCCGAAGGATTTTCTGGGAACAAGAAGGTAATAAGGCTAAATTGCCTTGCACTTAACGAATTCTAGTTAATTCGCTTAATCGTTTGGTCAATTTAATTTTTTTTGGCAAATCCTAACGTTTTTGTTTTAATGTGACATTAGGGAATACTAGGCAAATTCTACGAGACAGTGGTCATATTGGCTTTAACTGGATTCGCAGTTTGGCTGGCAGCCTACGCGTTCGCAGCCTTTTTCTGGAAACTCTGAAGAGACTGGGCTTCTTATTCTAAATATTTTTAGCAGTCTCCAACTGCCATTTATTTACTCATGCATTTCATTTTTTGGTGTACTCCTACTTCTCGGTAAGGTGAACACGTTTCCTAAAACAATCTACCCGGTATTCTATTTTGTTTAATTTAAGTTTGTTTTTTGTTAAGTTTGCACTCCACTAGGATTCGCAAGACTTTTTACCGTTTTGAGTCAGTTGCTCGTGGGTCCTCAGTTCCTTCGTAATTTGGAAGAGGAAGTGTTGATTATTCGATTGGAAATAGAAGCGTTACAAAATAGACTCAAAGCACAAGTTGGGTGTAGTCAGATTGCCACGGAGGATTTAGTCAATGGAAATGAATACGTGGGAATCAATGGAGAGGGATTTGTAAAGAAAGTTCATCAAATGAAGTTTTTGGTTCCGAATGAGGAAGCAAAGGCAACCAATGAAGCGGACCAAGTTGACAAAGAAATATTGAAGCTTTCCAAAGAGCTAGTCATTCTAGGTAAGCTTAAGTAAACTAAAATACATAGAATTACCTGCCACAACACATTTCCCATTAGCCGTAGTACATTTCTTATAAAGTTTTATTTTTGTATGTTCATTGTTCACATTGACTAAAAACGGTTCATCCACAAATGCACGGGGATGTTAGTTATTTTTCAGGGTTTTGTATTCACTCCAAAAACCTGCGAGTACCCTTTTACAAAATACAGTCCCTTTTTCCCCTTATTTAGGCAGGACGCGGATCTTTCCAGTTTCCATCTCCCCGTAGGCTACTTTAAGTTAGGCAAAACTATAAATAAACATTTCCTATGTAGGTCAGGTCGTCGGTAATAAATTTTGGAAAGCAAAAAACCTGCCTTAACTAGGGTCTTCGTCGTTGGTCTTGTTAGGTTTTTGGTGGTTTAGTGGAAGATGGAAGTGTAAGTTACTAAGTGTGGTTAAGTGTCAGAGATCATAAAGTAGAGAATACCCGGCGCATATTGCTAATACTTATTTAGCAGTATGATTTTGGAAGTGATGAATTCCGAAAAAAAAATTGGGTAATATTAACCCGAGTAATTTGAAAGTAAGAAGGACCTGCAAGCCTACAGCATATGTAGTTTAATTTGAATTTTTTCTGATTTTAATTTAGAAAAAATGCAGAAAACTCCAGGATGGAAAAGGAATTTGATTTATCCATTGGCTTTTATTTTGGTCTTTGGATTGACTGCAATTGCCGTGTTGATGGTAGTTTTGAATACGCTTCAACTTCTGGTCGGAATAAAAGCACTTCCGCTTTCAGCTCGGGTGGAGTATGAGTTGAATCAGGTAATATTTTGTAAAAAAAAAGTTTAGTTTACCTTATTCACTTCGCAACTCTGTGTTCCTTCAAAAAATACAATTGATAGAAAGAAATCTATGATTGCTTTTTTTTTGTTCCAGACAATTTCGTTGGGACAGGCTTCCATTTCCATACTGGGAAGTTGGGGAGCCGCTCTTCAAGTGGTTTTAATATTTTTCTTAATTTCCACTTCATTGATTGGCCTCTACATGATCCCTGGAATTAGGAATTGTAGACCAGAACTAGGAAATTCTCCGACATCTCATATCATTTACAATTGTGGCCTCGTGCTTATCCTCAGTTCAGCGCTACCCTTACTGGCTAGAATTCTTGGTAAGATCTGATTTAGCTTAATTTAGCAAAAGCGACAGATTTGTTTTTAGTTGTTACTGTTCGAATTCGCACGGAACAATTGCAGGTATCACCAATTTTGATTTGCTTGGAGACTACGGAAGGATCGAGTGGTTGGGAAACTTTTGGATTGTGGTGATTTATAATCTCGTATTTTGCGTGGCCTCAATACTTTGTCTCGTTACAAAATTCACGTCGGCTATTCGGCAAGAAATACTTAAAAGGCAAGTTTAGAAAAAAAAGTAGTTCTTTATAAGTAAAATAGTGAAAACTAGAATAGTTAATGTACAAGGCTGATAACTGAAGAGAGTAAATTAATTGATGTATTACAGATTAAGAATTGTATTTCGGTTTCGTATTCCACACTTCATTGGAAAAGGAATTCTCTACACTTCATACTTTTGGGATCAAAGGAAACTACAGAGACTTCGTGCAGTGTCAAATGACAAGAAAGACTGAAGCTCGACAAAATTGAGTCAATCACTTCGCTGGCTTCCACTGTGTTCAAGAGCGTAAGGCGTGAGTCTGTAAAGTTTGCGGTATTTCTGCCCACGGAGTTAGTTTGCAATTGTTATCCAAGTCCTTTCTAAGTAACTTGCCAATATTTATTCTTTTGTAATACTAAACAATAGTTAAGTAGGAAACGGTGTACACTTTGCTCATTTTTATACAAGCGCACAAAAACGTTTTTTTCCTTTAAATTAAGTTTGATTTGAGTGAATCGATGTTTACTAGCTACGGGTGTTCCTAACTTGTATTACTAGTTTATTACAGTTAAGGGCCGAGTTGATTTAGTTAACTAATGTTTCAACTGCGAAGTTAGTTTTTCTTAAGAAATTGAAAATGTTTAAGGGTATCTTAGCTCTAGCTCGGAAATCTACAGAATGATTTGGGGTAGAGACGAAACTAATTTTTGGCTGTTTTAAACAAAAACTTCGCAAAATTCTGTGTTTTGTTTCATGTCACCCAGCGAGACACGGCTCTGCGCAATGTTGTTCGAATCGATGCTTTACTACTACTCCTTCCTTTGTCGAAGTAAGGTTGGCCGCGGTGGATTCTCGCCCCAGTTTCCATTAGTGCTTTTCAAGGTGTTGTTGGTAATTAAAATGATATTATTCTATTTAGACCTCAGCTTCAGCATCTAACACCTTGATCAGACGAACAAAAGGCGTGTAGTTGGTATACATATTCAAAACGAAAATGAGGTCGTACTGTTGTGCCTCCATATTTTCAAATTTTGACTTGTTTGAAAACTAGTTTCTGGTTAGAAATTCAATGTTTTGGAACGTCTTCGCTAAGCCTTACAGCTATTTTTGGTGTTTTCCAAAAAAAAAAAAAATTTTTTTGCCAACAAGTTAAATGAAACAAGATCCGCCATTTTCGCCTATAGTGCGCCTGAAGGATACACCACTAATGGAAACTTTGGGCAACAATCAACCGCGGCCAACTTTACTTCAACCCCTTCCTTGAAATACCATGAGGATAGAAACTCCTGTGAAGTGATAACGACTTCCACTCACGTGGAAAGTGGTGCGCGACGGCATTCCGCGACGAACCCTAACTGAACCAGCGCACCCAATTACAGCACCACTTAAAGAGTTTCGCTATTCAACTGTTAGTGTAGTCATATCACCTTTTAAATAACCTGCTCGAAATGACCACCATTTTCTTGAAGACAGTGGTGAAGCATGTAAAAAGACTCGCGCACGTTTTGTAAAAATCGAAGGCGTTGGAACCCTTACAAAATGTTTTATTTAGTTTTATTTTCAGCCTTGAAATTGAATCCATCTTAGTTAGGCCATTACCATAAGTTTCAAGGTTAAGGCAGATGTAAAGTTACGGTATTTGTTACGAGATTTTTTATATAATTTATTACATGATGAGGCATCAAGAGCACGGATTTGATGTGTTAGAATAGGGATTGTTGTCGTTGGTAGCGCTGCGGAGAAACCGTTAAAACAAGTAGAATATACATCTTCTGGCTCTTAGGGTTAGACGATGAACCTGAAACATTACTGACAATAATTTTTTTATTACGTCCCTTAAGTTAGTTAAAAATAATGGGAAGCCAATGCATCCTTCCAGGCTACGCGTTGATATTTCTACAAGTATTCTAGCCTAAAGAGTATACAATCCCAGAGCATGTCGTTAAAAGGGTTGCATAAAGGGATTCTGTCTTGATCTCACCCTCCTTTGAGAAGTGATTTAAAGCTTTTCTTCGTTGGGACAGGGACTTCAAGGTTCATCCAGGACAAACATCTGCTACCCATGGTCTAGTATCACAAACTTCACAAAAAATTCACTTGAAAAACTGAACCGAACGGATTAAACCCATTTCTGAAATTCATTTTTCTACTATGTCGTTCATTGCCTTGTAGAAGCGAAATTCATTCGAATTAACAATATTTTCGATTGAATAAACTTTCTTAAGGTTAACCTGACGATGATTCAAATAACCAATTCATTTCTAGTCGATCTCATTTCGTATTTTTATAAATGAAATTTCCAAGTATTTAAATTTTTATATTCTTTACCACTTTCGGTATCTATATTTCGGTTAAGACATTCCTCGACGGAGCATGGAAAACGCTACGCATCTTTTCTGCTTATACTAGTGGGTTACCTTCAGGTAAAATACGTCGAACCTTTCGAACGTTTTTTGAAGGAAATGAGGAATGTCCCATGCGAATCGATTATAAAGCACAAACGAGATATCGAACACATTCAGCCGCTTCGACTTTTCCGATTTCGAAAAGGATTGGAATGATGGTTAAAATACTGCGATTGGTGAGGTGGACTATCCTATCATTCAATTCGAAATAAAACTCGGCAGGTGGGCACTGGGTAAGGTTAGGTTCATCGACGATTTCATGGGAGAGAGGAACAACGTTTTCAATTCTTTGGTCTGCGGCCATGGAAACGAACCGAACTGGAAATTCTACAATACATTCGTTTCGAGGTACCATCATATAATTATAACTTTCTCACAAGAAGTTAGACTAATGCTACCGCCCTGTACAAGGGCCTTCATGGGACGGGTATGAAGCATGTTGCGAAGTAATATTGTGGGGTTACCACTTTCAGCTATAGAGAGTAACATTTCAAGTTAGTGCTTATTAATTTGGCATACTTCGGCGTGCAGTATGTGAATTGCGTAGTTAGTTTTGTTGCGCACCATATTATAGAGAAATTGGAATCGACTATTAACTTCGTTGGCATGAATAATTCCGACGTTACCTTCTCCTATTCCCTTCTCTAGGCGGTTGGGCATGGCGTCGGCGTGGTTTTGGGGTATTCCGAGGACAAGTCGTTCGAAGGACGTCCTTCCTTCGAATTTGAGCTTCCTTTTAGACGTCACTCCACAACTGATTTCAGCGTTTAAACGCAAATTCATTCTGGAAGTTTCTGACTTTGGGCAAGGAAGTTCAAAACGAAGCCTGGAATTGCTTTCAGGAGGACAGGACGAAAAGCCTCACGAAAGTGAAAGTGAAGACTCTACGACTGACAGAGAAGAACATGGGAAAAAGAAGAAAAAGGAAGTGTGTTGTATCGGGTCAAAAAGAAAGAACTAAATGCCGATTCCTCCAAATCCTTCTTTAAAAAGCGCGGTCTCGTCTACAAATTTGGAAGGTCAATGGCCTTTTTTACGCGTCTCGGCTTTTATCGGTATTGCAAAGGTAAGCTGAGGTTAGATTAGGGTAACATCGGTTGAGTTAGCAATGCAATTTTCTAACCCAACTGAAGTTTTTTAATCCTTAAAAGTTTCAAAAATTAAACCGTTGTTTTTACTTATTAGCTTACCGGATTTACATAACAAAAGAAAACAAGGGTAATGATGCAACGATTGCCAGTTTTCTTCTCAAAGGGAGCAAATCATGGACCACATGAAGAAGACCCTTCAAGAAATTAATGTCGGACAAGGCGCCTTTTTTTCAAGATAAAGCCTGGCCAAACCCTTGACTCTCGGACTTCCAAGTACTGGGACAACGATGATGTCATGTAATAATAAAATAATAACTATTAAACGATACAATCTTGAAGTATCCTCTGACAGCTACGATAAACACAATCGAGCTCTAAATTTTGGGTTCCGTTTTCCACGGTATACGTACATCGCAAATGTTTTAAAAATGGTGTGAACGGGTACAGAAGGCGCTTTTTGCCCTCTTTAACTAGCGATTCAGCGTTAATTAATTAGGTTAGTAGATTTTGGCGTTTGTTCCATCGTAGAAGATGGTGATACAGTGCGCCGTGTGTAAATTGCTCGCAATCTTCTACCCCTCGACGCAAAATATTGTCCAGCGATTCACGAATTTGCTTTTCGCATGGAGAGTAACGCTGCCTCTCCGTATCCAAGATAGTCTTCGAGGACTTTTTCCGGGTCGCATAATTCAAAGGTTAGCCAAACTAATTCTCGTTCATCAGCTATACTTTTGACCTTCGGATTTTCGTCGACATGCTCCAGCGCTAGCGACTTCCAGAGGTAAAAATTGTCTGGCTCTTCGAATTTAGGGCGCTTCCGTAAACAGCCAATTTGATTTAAAAATTAAACTATACTTAAACTAAATAATTAAACTAAAAAATTAAACTACATTAATCTAAATAATTGAACAAGAGTAAACCAAATCCCTTACCTGAATTTGATTCTTCGGTGACGTTTGCTTTTCTTTTTAAAGGGGCCATGATTCAAAACACTCGAAATAATGACGAAATAATGTCGAATTAACGACGAACCAACGAAATTTCGCTTGTTGAAATTTGTTGAGAACTTGCTATAGTAAATTTGTGCGTGCGTGGGTATGTGTAGAGTAAAAACGCCGAAGGTATTTTGTAAAATAGAAAAGGCCTTAGGCGTATATTTTTAGACAGGCTCATTTTTTAGCAAGTGTACTAAGAATATCTTAGCCCAGTCTCACTTAAGCTACCACATTCTGCACACCAACAAAATTACGCCCAAAATAATTACGGTCGGTTTAACTTAATTTCTCCTCAGTATAGATACTATGACGCATTCGGGGTTATATACATCAACCCGAAATAGCATTACAGATACGTCGCATACACGTCATAGTAATCTCACAGTTTTAAGATGGCAATTTTTTCCTGAAAATTTAAAAGTAATATTTGGTTTTTCCTCAGGGCAATTCGTATTTCAATGTCAATTTTCTTACAATTCTGCTATACAGCAAAATTTTAGTTTAGGTAAAAGGAACTTTGAATTAGAGGAATCGCTTTTAAGACAATTGCAATTGCATTAGCCCAATGCAATATTATTAATTTTGCTTCGATACTTTTACTATGCTTCAATTGTAAGAAACAAACGAAGAAGGAGCCGGTCATCTTTTGATGTACTGTCAACTGTAAATGAAGAGTCCGCACTCGTCTCCCCCATGCCCCTCACTTTTTTTTCTTACGGGAGTTTGTAATGAGACCGAGGGAGGAAGTCATTCTATTATTAGTGTAGATGCAACCTGTTTTTTATGCCGCCTAATTGTGTAGTTGAGCTGTTTCCACCAACGATTAATAACCTGAAAAAAAAGCGCTAAAACTAACGTAACCGATAGCCAATAAATGTACAATACTTTTTTATGTTCTCGCAGGGGTTCTTCTAAACTAACAGCTCTGTTGTCCGTTTGATCAACAAAATTGTTTTTGAAATTTTCTTCATAAATGTTCCTGTAGAACGTTACACGTACGATATGGTGCGTTGTAAGTGTATGGTGAGTGTAACGTTGCTCCGGAACATAGTCATTTTAAATGTAATGTGTAAAACTAAATAAAAGTTGGTAAAATATTTGTTTCCAAAATGTTCCGGAGGAACGTTACAAGTAAGATATGGTGCGATTGAAAGGTCATGGGGATACAGATTTTCTTTAAAATGTGTACGTGTAACGTTGCTCCGGAACATAGTCATTTTAAATGTAATGTGTAGAACCAAAAAAAAAAGTTGGTAAAATATGTTTTTCAAAAATGTTCGGGAGGAATGTTACGTAAGGACGTTACACGGAGATTATTACCTCTAATAAAACTGTAACCGATTTCAAACAATGGCCGACTTCCAACTTTCTTTGTGTGTTTTCTGTGTCGATGGAGCATAGTGCATAACATTTTCTATAACATGTTCTAACTTCAGGGAGACTATTTGTTGCCCAAATATGTTACACTCGGGTTAGGCAATTTATGATAGGTATCCCAAATGCCACAGCCTCCCAACTCTTCTAACTAAAAGTTAAAGTGACCAAAAGAACAATAAACATTAATAAAGTCATTTTTGAAGTGTCATTTAAATCTCAGCTTCTCAGCTCATCTTTGATTCTTTGTTGGTATTGATTCCTACTCTTAGCAGCGTAAATCAATCACTTGTAAAGGTTAATCATGGAAGATTACAATATGCAAATGGTAAGGTTCTAATAAACCTTAGAACTTCTAAGGTTTATTCTTACATTATTTATCACGAATATACCGGTATACAGGTATTATAAAAATTACTAACGTGTTTATGAGAATCATAAGCAAGTTGGCGTTTTTAAAGAAAAATATTATTCTCATTACAGTATTTGTATCCTGAACTTGTTTTGTTTTTATTCCTGAATCCGAATTTCACTTTAGTAAGTTGCATGCGGAGAAGGAGAAGTACCTACGATCACGGTGACGGACATGATGAAGGACAAAATACGTAAAGGAAGTCCACCGAGTCAGAACCATAAAAAAAATATGCCTCAAAATAATTCTGAGAACGAACAAAGGCATCAGCCCAATGTAGTACTTCACCCGGTTCGCTCAAAGTCACCTCAGCCGGATCCGGAAGAGGAATCTTCACCAGTGGAGTTGTACGTTTATGACTTATCCCTGGGAATGGCTCGTAACATGAGCCTACTCTTACTAGGTTGGTTATTTGTAACAATACTTCAATTTGAGGAAGTAACTGAAGGACGATTTGATTTTGATAAGGTCAACAAATTGATGGAATTTGGCATACAGGAGTGGTTGTATTTGGAAGAGAACACTTCTTTGGACACAGTGGTATATTGGAATGTGCGCCGGTGAGTTAAGCAGTAGGAACTAAACACCTTGAAATGATTTGTTGGTGTTTCACGTATGCGGGTGGACACTTTTTGACTTGGCAATTGGCATGAAAAGGAATTGGGAGAAAAAATGAAAGCGTTAGTAAGCTTGGAATGAGGAGCTTGAGTTTTTTGGGAAGAAGATCCCGGAATTCCAAAATATTTTTCTAAAAATAGATTCGCTTTGCTGCACTCATTCGTCTCAGAATCTGTGCATTGAAATTAAGTCTTCCGATAACGAACTAAAGGCAGAGAAGCCGGTAAGGCATTGTGTTTTTTATGACGCTGAAGTGTGTCAATTACTAATTTTTTTAGTAACTCGCGTGCCTACAACATTTTTCAGGTTTACCTCTTAATTTTTTTGTACTGACGACGCTTACATTTTTTGTAAGGGTGGTACGAGGCTTGGTCAACCGAATCAAATTGTTCAAGTGGGGGTGACACACGTTACTACATCAATTCTTCAACAACATATCGACGAGCTAGGCGCATCCAGTTTCAAAGGGTCGGATTACAACCTCTTCACTTATAATTGCAACACGTTTAGTAACGAATTGGTTAATTTCCTTTGTGGGGGCAGAATACCAGAGTTCATACTAGATTTACCAAGAACTGTACTAAATACGTAAGAAACGATTATCTTATTTAGAGAAACAATGACTTTTATAACTAACTATGCATCCAATTGCAGTCCACTAGGTCAAATCATACATCAATATTCTCAAAATCCCTTACTGGTAGCAGGAATTCCTGGAAGTAACACTACAGATTTGCCAAGAGGTCGTGGCGGTCAAGACTCAGTGGCAGTAATACAGTCACTTGCACATCAAATCGCGACAAGTATAGCAATGTCAGACGAAGAATCACCAACTGCTTCACCCGCTCCGGCTGGACGACCACGACGGGATGTTATCGCTGAAGTTGAAGAAGAAGAACGACGAGAACGTGAAGAGAAAATGAAGAATCGTGAACCACCGATTGTTTTTAAGTACAATTGTGCTCACATTTCTAGCTCTCGTGTTATTTTACTTGAATGACATTTTTGTTTTTAGGGATTTTGGGAATTCCGTAGAAGAGTTACTTGACGAGTTGGAAAAGTCTTTGGGAAATGTCGACTTGAACGATGACGAGATGCGGTGCATGGGAGAACTGAGGGAATATGCACTCGGATCTGAAGGTAACTACTTAGTTTAAAATATCAACGAATTCAGTAAGTTATTGAACAATTCGTTGAAATGTGATTGTTTCATCTTTTATATTGAAGGCTCTTGGATTCTTTCGGATGAGTTTCTCAATTTAATTTGTAAGCTGCTCAACGAATCAAACTAATGACAGTAAAATGAAAAGCTGTAGTCTTTACAAAATTTTTGAATTTACAGCACGGTATCCTTTTGAATGGTGACTCAGGAATTGGAGATGACAGTCGGGTCAATTGCCTCAAAGTTCTCGCATGGTTAGCGGTAAGGCTTCTGTCGTTTTGTTCGCAATTACGCAATTGGTTTAGTGTGATCAATATGCTGCAATTCTTTTGACGTTTCTCCTTTAGGTGACAAAAGACGATGTCATCTTGGTCTTACATCAAGATAGACGGGATCATGTTGTAATGCGCTACGCATCTCATATTGACCAACTTTCTCCGCCTTGTCAGGAAGCCATTTCTTTACTGATCTGCAATCTTTTTGAAAATCTGTCTACTTCCGAATGGTTATTGTAAGGCATAACATAAACTATAGATATAGAAAACAATTATGTTTCCAGAGGGAAAAAATGTTTTAGTTTTGCATTTAATTTTTAGGTACATTTCGGAATGGGAAAGTGACACTTCCCGGACTCCTACATCGAACATTCGGGTCACTACCAAAGTCGGAGTTCATGCCCTTCTCTCCAAGGAATTTAAGGATATTGGTTCCGCATTGGTCTACAACTTCCTA
>JABASK010000986.1:0-11108 GCA_019776465.1 Rambutanura hunanensis | reverse complement strand
CAGCTTCAGTTTTTTTACCCTTTTACCTAACTTTATGAAAAACGAGGATTGAATACTTAAGTGTCTCTGGGGCTTTGTATGAATTTAGTCCTGGAGCAAAGACACACTCTGGAAGATCATTTTTGTAAAGGGGTGAAGAGCTGCAGTCCAGGTACCCTTTAATCACTAATCATTTCAAGGGCCCCGGCCCTTCAACTCCTCAAGTGCTTAAAACATCTTAATTCACATGATGATAAAAAAAAACACTAAAAATCGAGCGTGTACTGTCTGTACTTATTTTTTAAAAATTGCAAAAGTTAAAATTAAAAGCTAACCTAAGACACTTAGACATTATGGTGATCAGTAAACTGTTAGCTAAATTTGCCGATTAGATGTTCTGTGCAAAATTTGGCAAATGGCACGTGGGTATGCAAACAACAAACTAAAATTTGTTGAAATTTGTATAAAAAGTGAGTGAATTTGGATCACGGTGATTTTTTTGCTAAAGGAAGTTTGCATGCGATTTAGTACCCAGTACAGAGCCCTTAGCCGTATGACCCTTAAAAGCTGACCCTTAAAAAAGGTAAGTGGTTGAAGTGTGTTTGTCTGTGTGTGGTCCTTTATTCAACGTTAATGATTCACTCTTTCCCAAACATAGGGCGTCATCAATTCACCCTCAACCACTTTTCCTTTCATTGAAAGTGTACAAACGGCAAAAAATTGCAACTTTGAACCAAAACGGGAAGAAAAAATTTGCAAATTATTTTCAAAGAAACCGCCAAATCTCAATAATAACAGCCCCCCCCCCCTCATTTTTTTTCGAGAATTTTTGTTTAGACTGAGATAGTAGGCTTCCCAAATGATGTAAAATAATTTAACCTCGGTTGTTTTAAAATTGGTCCAGTTTTTTTCTTTTTTTTTTGAAAATTGATCCACTTTTTTCTTCAAATTGGAATTTCTAACTGGAATTTTTCAAAATGTCCTCTAATTGGCTTCTTTTCCCAAGTACTTCTTTCACGTTCTCATGCCTCACTAGAAGTAATTTCAAAGTTCCATTATGACAACATTCTCTCTCAAAGTCCCATCTGGTCCCTTTAAGGGTACACGTCAAATGTCACCTTGGTTACCGTGAGAGTTCAGTGAAAGGGAATGCTGTAAATGATGTAATTGATGGGAATCTGATCCAATTATGGCAGAGAGAAGGAGAGATTCAAATCAAAGTTCATCTTTTTCACCCCAAGACGCGACTTTGTGCCCCAAAGACAAAATACGGTGGAATGTTTTTTTTAAAAAAAAACTTTTTTAAACAATTTTTAAAAAAACAGAGGATTAAAATCGATCACTTTTCTACGTATTGCTCACAGATGAGTCACAGATTGATGGGAATTCATGATGGAGGAGTTGAAGGTGGAGGCCGTAGTGTGATGGAGGTGTGAAGAGAAATCAATGAAAGGTGAAAGCAAGGGGAAAGTGATTCTCACTTTCACGGCGCAAACGCCATGTATCTCTGGGGAACTTACCGGTAAAACGGTTTTTTAGAGCAAAAGTTGTTTTTTTTTAAAAAAAAACGTTTTCATTTTTCTTGAAGATGAAAAAACTTCTTTTTTTTTGGAAAAGCGTCGTTCTATTTTTTTCATTTTACGCGTGTTACGTTTTTCAAAAGTCCGTCTGTTACTTTCTTCCACCAAATTCTTAACCCCTGCCGTGACCCCACGCCGAGGTCAACCTCAACCAAATTGAAACCTTTCGAACTGGAAAGAAGATCACTTTTTGTCTAAGACCCCCGAATTGGTTTTTGTCCAATAGAAATCATTGAATTCGGTACAAAAGAAGTGATAGGGATCAAACAAAAAAGGCCCTTCATCGCAGTTTCCCCTTCACCTATCTCTCACCACTATCCGACCAACGAAGGGTCCCCCTTATCCATAAGGGCCCTTTGGCTTAAAAATGAACAACTTTTAAATCCATTTTCGCCACAATGATTTCTGGAAAAAAGAGCGTTATCTGAAGATAGGCCATCCTGTCAAAATCGCTTTAAAAAAGTCTTTTACACAAGAGTCGCTCGAAGTCCTTCAAGCGATTCTTCAAGTACCCCCCCCCCCCCTTCTCGTTACCCTTCTCAACGGCATACAGCTGTCGTGCTTATAAAACTAGCAATTTTGGCCAGTAAACGAACAAATTTTGAATTTAAAAAAAAATAGTTGACTTTCAAGTTTATAAGTTTTGCTTCTTTTTGAATTCGCACCTAAGTTTTCCAAAATTCTGATGCGAATGAGGGAGATCAGAGTCAAATAAAAAGACACGACATGAATTCTAGCAAACTTTGAAGAAAAAAAAGGTCGAGTGAGGGTAAAAGGATTGATTCGATCTCGTGACCTCTTGATTACCCACATCTTCCAGGACGCGCTTAAATAAGTCCTACATGTTCGAAGCCTGTGAGGTCTCCAGGCATCAAGTTTAAAAAGGGTAGGCCCCTTAAGTGAGCAGAAGGGCTCTTTGAATGTTTGTCTTTGACAAGCCGCTCAACAACTTGACTCTTCAATCATTCAATCTTAAAGAAATTAAGGCAATACAAAACTTTAAAGGGCCCACGAGGGACTTGAAGGATTCAAAATATTAAGACTTATAGTCAAGAATGATCCAGGACAGAAGGGAAAAGGGGCAAGTTGAGACGAATTTTTTGACACGCGAAAAATCTCAACTTTCAATTTGAGCATTTCCGGCGCAAGACTTTCACTCGGAGAGAAAGTTAATAAACTTAACAACAATGTTTTATTTTTTTCGGAGCGGGTAAAATCGGAGGGAAATGAAAATTGAGTTTTTGCATGTCAAAAATAACATGTTCCAACTTACTCCAAAAATTGTGTTCAATCGAAAATTTCTCAGTAATTGCCTGGTTTGAATTATAGATCACTAAATTTGAGCCAACACGAGCCAAATTATTGCTTAATTTATTGACGCCTCAAAACTACCCCACCCGCGTAGCTTAGAGGTTTTTTTTTTAAAAAAGAAAATTCAAGAATTTCGAAGGTGGAGAAAAATTAGGATTTTTGAAATCTTGGAACAGAATCAAAGTTTCATTTTAGACCAATTAAAAACTGGCACAAATTAAATAGCAGAGGCATGTAATAAAGTGTAATTTATTACGCGCTGGAAATACCGTTCCCTAACTTTTAAAATTTTAAAATTATCAAAATACTTGAAAATCAAAATACATGAAAACATAAATGTTTCGTATTTCTCGGAGGGTCGGCGAGGTAGACTTATTACGAAGTCCATCAAATTAGGTAACTTCTTCTAAAATCCAATTCAATTTAGAAAATAAAATAAATTAAGGGAAATTTCATCCCCCCCATTATTTGGGAAAAAAACCCGAGAGTTAAGAAGGAAGTCCTTTGGCTTTTAATTTAATTAGACACAAAATCCTGTCACTTTCCACTTTCTGAATGACCTAGGGGGGTCCAAATGACCCTTGTTTATGAACTCTCTAAAAAGTTAGGTTACTAAACCTAAAATTAGGTTCTAGCCTGAAACCTAAAGATGGATTGACTCTTGGTACTGTTGGTAGCGAGTGGGGTTGAGGATAGTGGTGAATTTGACTCAATTTATTCCCCTATTCTTATCCAATTTATAAATTGGTTGAGGAGATCCATTTCAAAACATTGAAATAAAAGGGGAAACTCAAAAGGAATATCGGTCTCTTTTCTTTTTTTTTTTTGAAAATGTCAAAGGTTAAAGTGACAAATGTTGCCGTACTTATATGCGACGGCACGACAACTGACATTTATCTAGTCTATTTGGAACGCATGGGTTCATTTGCAATTTCAATTAGATTGTTAGATATTTTTAAAAGCGAGGTTCAAAATTGACAACCAAAATGCAAGAGCAGGTTCTACTACGTTGCGTCGGTGCGAGAGTTGACAGTGTCGCCTATGTCAACTCGGAAGAAAATAAAAATGTTGAATTATTTAACAGTTTTAGAAACGATGAGACACCGTTGTAGAGTGATACCACCGTGACGCTCCTTTAACACTTCCGAGTTACGAGTCTCATTGAATTCTGGGAAGAAACCGTGCCGAAGCACGTTGATGAGCCTTATTCGTTTTTATGAAGTCAAAATGACCGCCGACGTGGTAGCGGTCTTTGAGGCCGTTTAACCAACGCCAAATAGCGATACGATAAAAGTCGCGTTTACGCGCGACTCGTTGGCTTTTAAATAAAATAGAAAAAGAAAAAGCAAAGTTGCGAAGCACGAAGGATTCTTTTAAAAATTGTTGTATATTTTTGGAAAGTAAGAGCTTTTTTTTTATGAATTAATGTAAACTTACCAGATGAAGGGCGATCGCTGTAGCGTGTGCAGTAGACCCACGCGGGCCAATTCGTTTCTCCGGAACTATCTTTCGACCCCAAACTTTTTGTCGTCTCAGTTTGACCCGTTTTGACCTCAGGTGAGGTAGGCTGTAGATCGCCACTTTCTTTTTCAGTGACTTTCACCCCGTTCATGACTTGGTTTAAGTTTTTGTGACCATTCTGGAACTTTAGTACGATGATGACTCGAGGAACTTCGGCCACCACCGTGTTTCAATCTGGGCCCCAGCGGCCTGGAGGAAAGGTCAATAGGAATCACGGGGATGTCAGCCTTGGGTTTCTTCGAATGGAGTGAGTCAGGGTAAGTTGACTTGCGCTTTGGCAATACAGTGTGGGGATGATGAAGGGGGTGAGGTTTTGTTAAATGGGTAAAGGTCAAAGGTGGTGGGGGTGGTGGGAGTCGACCAAGACCGAAATCCGGGCGGAGAATGTTGGCAATAGAAAAGAGGAGGTGAAGCCTGTTGCCTCTGCTGTTCTTGTTGAAAACTATTATTAATCAGCGCTTCGTTGAGGCTACTCAAGGGATTGTAACCAACTTGAAGGGACGCTGGAAGCGATTTTTGAGAAACAGAATCTTCCGAAGAATAGTGCCTGGTTCGGGATTCGGGCTCGAGTGGAGTCGGACTACAGACCGAATGGGACGAGGAAGGAGACGGACTTTGACTGGCAGTTGTCATGGTTACTGTACTCATGGAATCGTCAACGTCAATCTCTTCGCCATCGGTATCCTCTTCGGTTGGTTTCGTCAGGGCTTCAGTTTCTTGGGGCGGAGTCGGCGTTTCGGGGGGTTCTGGAGTAATAAAATTTCGTATTCCATGCAGTAGCGACTTCTTAGCTCCCCCCGCAGTACCTACCTCTCGGTCATTCTAACAGCGTCATATTTCGAAAACTGTGACGATGGGAACCGTGACGACGCCGATGACCGTGACCTCCTAAGCTCACACTCATGAATCGAAGGAGAGTTTCTGGTCGTGGCGGTGGACAAGGTGGACTCCAGTACTTTTCTAGGGCCAGTCTTTGCAACGACAATTGAACCTGCGGTGGTTGCAACTGCGGGAAAATGCTGATTGGTCCCAGCGGGCTCATTACTTGAAAAACGTAGCCAACCGGGTAACCTTGCCCTAGAAATCTTAGTTTTTTCCCCACAAATTCTAGAAATTTCAGTTTTCTTTCTTCAAACTTGTCAAGATATAAGACAATGCCCGGTGTCACTTAACTTTACACTATTGTCACACTACCAACCACTTTGTCACGGGAAGTTCGGCAACGAGTTACAGGACCCTTAAAGTCACCAAATCGATTCAAAGGCTCGGTTCCGTTGACAATTACTGCCCGGGCCGGTGAGCCCCGGAGTTGATTTCGACGCAAGGTTCAATTACAGACTCCCTATGTTTGGTCCCATTTGGAATGAGATTCTTTATTAGCCTCCTCCGCCGAGAACGGGACGAAAGTGGGTGAATTTGGGGTTGCTAAGGGGGCCAACTTTTAAGTGGCTCTAGTAGTGTGTGGTCCGTTTTCGTTAAATTTTACGAATATTTTAGCCACGCCTGATTCTACTCTCCGCCTTTCTTCCTTCGACCAACGACGGCTCTTGACACATTCTGTGATGCCTGGGAAGTTCTTTCTGGATAAAAGACCCAGGGCTCCATTGTCTCACTTCCTAATGGAGATGATGATTGGAGCAGAAATAAGCAACAGAACCAAAGTGTGAACACATCAAAAAAATAAGCGAAACGACAGATGCTTTTTCCTTTATTACTTTTTTTTCGCTTCGCGCTACGCGCTCTTAAGAACTTCAAAAAAAAAAATTAAAGGAAAGAAATTCTAGTAATTCGGATGATTACAAAAAATTCTAGCTAACACTAATTTTCATCTTAAATTTTTTTTCGAAAAGAAAAATGAAATATTTTTCAAATTAAAAAAAGCAAAAAACAACAACAATTTTTTCAAAAAAAAAAAAAAAAAAAATTAAGACAGCGACACGGATTACGACTTTGAAATTTGGTAAATTTTTAAGAACAATTTGCCATTAAATTTAAATAAAAAAATGTAAGACGACGCTTTTCTTTCTGTTTCCTTACAACTGTGAATGCTAGAAACTTTTTTTTTTGTATCAATCAAAGAGTTGATCTGTTTTAAAAAGTTATTTTTTTTTATTATAACTTGCCTCCCTCTCCCTCCCCTCCGGCAGGGAAGGAGGGGGGGGGGCTGCAAGTCGATCCACTTTGCCCAAATGATTTCTTTCTTCTTTTTATTTAATCTCTGCTTTGAATCTCAAATCGAACGAAGGAGGAAAAGTAAATTGAATTGGGATCTTCTAGACAAAATTCTAGAAGAGTAGTTAGAGGGGGGTAAAGAGGGGGGGGGGTTAGTTGGCTTTTTGGTTTTTGGTTAATACTAAAATGAGATTCGAATTTGGGATTTGGAATAAGGACCATTAGTGGTTTGAGAAGATTTTCGGGAACCTATTTGAGAATTCAGGAGCCAAAACACTTTTCCAGAAAAAGATTTGAAATTGAAAAAGACTTTCTCCCAGGAATCTAATAAGATCGAAAGCCCAGGGCTCTTCCAATTTGGAGTAATGGATTGCTTCTAGGAAAAAAAAATCACAGGAAAAACTTTTTCCATATTGCAATTTTGCAAAGTGAAAAAGTTTTTGAAAAAAAAACTTGCAATTAAATACGCTCCCCCCCCCCACTCCAGCTTTCTCCACGATAAAACAACTTTTCGTAAAATTTTTTTTGTAAATCGATTTGAGTCATTAAAAAAAATTATTCTATCACAATTTTAATAAGGGAGGTTTGTTTGCAAAAAATATTTTTTCTAAAATTCATATCTTATTTACTTTTGTTTCAAAACTTCTGTTTATTCGGTTTTTTTAGAAAGTACCCGCGGTGATAGACGCCGAAACTTAGGGAGGGTAAAAGCAATGGAGAAAACAGAATGAATTTTTTCGGGTCAGCCCTTTCTGTTGTGTTTAAAAGGAAGTGTCACGGTGACTCTCAATTTGGGCACATTTTGGAAATTGAATTCCGCACATTCCATTCGCCTGACACCTAAAGAAAACATTTTTCTCTTTTTTCCCCACGCGTCTCTCCTAGTGACGACAAATGCCCGGGGATTAGCTGGAATGCCTGGGGATTTGGGGTTTATTTAATTGTGAAAGGTACTCAATGCAAAAGCAGTGGAGTGCAGAATACAAAAAGTTTAGAAAAATTTTGATATTAAACACGAAATTTATTATTAGTTTTTTTTATAGAAAAAATGATTTGTAGAATTTAGAAAATTCTTGATAGCTGCAGTTGACCCTCAAATTCCCAGCTTTCTACTGAACATCGACAACAGTAAACCCTGCTTTCTCGACACTTAGTTTAAGTTTCAGAGGCGAAAATTGACTCGCATTTTATGCCTAGTCTGGTGAAAGTGAAAGGATTCTATTAATCCCACGGTGTCCCACCCAATTTTAGACAAAAAAAAATGTGTGGGTCTCCTTTCTTACGTGACAAATTTCCGTGTCGACAATTCCATTCTCAAAATAACCTTTCCTCGTTTTCCATTTACCAATCTCACTTTATTAACTTTCTCCACTCCAGGTTTTTCTAGAAAGTGCCACTTTGACCTTTTGACCTCATCCTCGCAAAGAACCTAAAACTTTATTGAACTTTCTTTTTCGGAAATGTCACCTTCAAAAAATACGCGTATTCTTATAGAAATGAGGGTAAAACAAAAAACTTTTACTTTTTTCCTCCAAAAAAACGTGATAATTTGTTACCTTTTTTTCTTTAAAAATTTTTTGTCTCTTAGCGTGAGAATTACTATTAATCAAATCATATTCCTGGAAGAGAGGTCAGGCGATGAGATGACACGCGAAAGGAAGCAAAAAAAAAGTTTTTTCGTTGAGAAATGATCTTCCCACTTCTTTTGCGTCCTTTCACTTTACGGGGAATCAAAGGATTCTGGAATTCCTTTGAAACAGACCCACCTCGTCCATTAGCCTCATCTCCATTTCTCTCCTGCCACGTTCCTGTTTGAATAGACTTGGAGGGAATGTCACTTTTGATCCGAAATGTACCCGGGCATTAGTCACCTGAAAACGGAACACAATAGAAAGCGACGCGTCACTACTTACTAGAATCAATTTACTACGATTTACTTTCACTTTTAGTACTATAGCTAACAATAGACAAAAAAATAGGCTTTGTTGTCACCGTACTCAAATTTGATTGAAGCCAGGCGACATTTCAGCCATACATTTTGACAGCATGCTGTTAGTTTAGTTATCGTTTTGATAAGGGAAATTAATAGGAATATCCCATATACGCCAACAAAGCCTAATTTGTTGTTTTGGCTTTTTACGACCTGTCACCACCTTAAAAAGTTTCGTGACCTCATTTGACCCTTAAGACTCTAGAAGGCAAGTAATTGATTGAAAGAATGTTGATTGGAAGAGATCTTTGTTCCATTGGGATTTGACTATTTCATTCTATTGTTCTCGCACACAAAGTGGAGAAAATAAGAGAGGGAGGAGCAGGGTTTGCAAATTTCCAGGGGTTAACATGAATTTTCGGGGAGAAGGCATTTGGTTGGTGTTACAAAAATTAACCAAAGAAAGACATGACTCAAAATTAAATTTAAAAAATCAACGTATGTTGTCGACAAGCGTAGCGTTTTCGAATAACATATTAACGCACGTCGCCGCGTCACTCTCGATTCGCTCAATATCACCCCTTCCGTCTGAAATACCCGTGCCAACTCCGTGTACCCGGAAAATGTGATACCCTGCTCAGGAGGAGGAATTCAATTTAGATCTTTTATTTGAACAAGGATATTAAGAAGGAGGGTGGGAAGAACAGGGTGGGGCTCTAGTTCTTCTGCTCAATCATTAAACAATCAGTAAACTACAGGACGAGGCCTTAACAATTATGAAACAATGACTAAACTATAACACGACGCAGAGGCCTTAATCGTGCTAAAAATTTGAGAAAATTGACCACACTTAAAAGTTTAGAGTTAGCGCCCACTCACCAAAGTTGATTATTCTCACTGATTCGAATCAAGGCTTGTTCTAATATTGAGTTCCGTTAATTTCTTAACGGTGATTGATTAACCTTTCAGGCGGGTGAGAGGCGATGACACGACGGGTAGGAGTGTAAACAATGGGAAGACCATAATTGTTAAGAAGAGGAACCAATAATTAATTGATTATTGATTGCATTTTCGCTCTAGTTTCACTTAAATCAACGAAAGTGTCTGCGAACACACGATTTTTAAAATTTACAAAATTTCTAACGCCCAAATTTAAGTTTTGAGCCAAGAGGTCATTGCCCTTTGAGTTTACAAAATTATAACTAAACACTAGTAAAATCTTATTTCTTTAAACCTAACTGGAAAAAAGCGCTGCTTTTCTCAATCATTAGTTCAATTTCGGAAGTAACCTACCTAAACGTACCTAACTCTAAGTTAACTTTACCTAAAATTGTTCAACTGCTAAATTTACCCTTTTCTTCTGAGTTTGTCTTCTTTTTGGGTCATTATTTGGAAATGATGAGATTTTATGAGATAATTGTAGGACACTTTTCAAAGGTATTCTTGATATTTAATACTCCTCCTTTATTGGTTCTTATTACCTATTTATTGGTTTTTACTACTTTATTGTCAGGTTACCTTTGCCACCATTTCTGTAAATTTTACCTTAAAGTTCGAACAAATAAACCAATAAACCACCACGATATTTTCCCACGCCAAAACGCATCAACTTGAGATAAATAACCAATAAGCCACTTAAGAATTTATTAAAAGAATAATAAATTCAAATAATATTAAACGCATCCTTTAACTTTCAAACTATGGGGGAGGGGGAGAGTTGAGGTCAATTCTAATTAAGGTCCAATTAGCTAATAATTGTAAAAAAGAAGGACAATAGACAGAGAGGGCTTTTAAGCTAATTGCATACCTTTCTACATTTATTATTTATCAATCAACTTCTTTCGCACAGTAAGCGGACGTACACGGTAGGAAACGGCGTGTTGATTAGGTTGATGGTGATTAATATCTTCTACACCAACCCCCCCCCCCAACCAACCAACCATTAGAAGCAGTTAAGTCCAATTTGCCAAACAATTTACGTTTTTTTTGCAAGAAAAAGAAAAAGTCTCACGGCTTGAGTTTTTAAGGAAAAAGTGTTCAAAAAAGTTTATTTTTTTCCTTTCTGAAAAAAAAATGGTCGTTTTTAGCAACCTGCCAAGTGATTTATGTTGATTTACACAAGAGATGAAGGGGCCTATTATCATCTCATCAACTTTTATGATTTCCGGTAATTGTACTTCATTTATAAAAATTTTGTGGAGAAAAAAAAAGAAGCAAATTTCCTTCTACAGTTTGAAAGAAACAAAATTATCTACAAAATACAAAGTGGGGAACTTTTTAGGCAATTTAAGTGAATTTAAGGTTTTTTTTTATTTTTAGTAGATTTATAGGGAAAAGGATGAAATGTCTACCCATAGAAAAAAAACGCAATTTTGTACAACTTTCGAAACTTAAACTTTTCCTTGAATTTCATTTTCAGAGTCAATTTTTTTTAAAAGAAAAATCGGTTGAGTTTTTTTTTTCAAAAAAATTATCGTGGCGAATTGGAAAGAGTGATTTGCACTACTGAAGCGTTAACTTCATAGAGCGTAGAGAAGGAGCGTCTCAATTGACTTCATCTAGACTTCATTCTTGTGTCTATTGTTGTCTTTTATTTTTTAGGTGTTGATGAGTCA
>JABASK010000985.1:0-11110 GCA_019776465.1 Rambutanura hunanensis | reverse complement strand
TTTCTTGAATGTTTATAAATGCCCCACAATAATAACCCCGCCCCCTCCTCCCCACCCATTTCCACACAAAATGATCCGTCCAAATTCCATTCCCCGAAATCCTTTGAATTCCCACTTTTAGCATGGCGACCGGGCTTTGGCAAGACTCGCTTTACAATTCCGGAAGTTGAGTATATGTGATGCTCACTTGCGAAAGGGCATGGAGAAACTGTTAGAAAAAAACAGTTTTAAAAAAAAATGTACGCTCCCGCATCACTTTCACAGCACGTCGTTTTTTTTTAAAATTAAGCCGGAAATGAGTCAGATTTTGAGTTCATTTTTGCCGGTGTTCTCGTTTGGGCATCGCTTAAGCCTTAATCGTGCCTAAAGTGTGTGGAGGTGAGTGAAGGGCTAATGGTTGAAGTTGTCGAGGCGTCGTTTCCGTCCTGATTTGAAAATCGCGGGTGAAAGTACGGGCGACGCGATAATGACTTCCGACTTGACAATTCACAAAGTCACCATACTCAACTTTTTACGTCATACGGATTTGACACCGGGGGAACTAACTCCCTCATTTGTTCTCTTCGACACGTAAACCTTAGAACATGTCATCATCCTCTTTTACTTTATCTTCACAAAAATATTTTTTTCCTTAAATAAACTGTTAATTTGAGCCTGGTTTTCAACTTTTTCTTTCTGTGAGTTAATTTGCGTGGTATGGGCGAAGATTGAAGTCCTAATTAATTGTAGAAGATGCCTCGGAGACTGGAGGATTTATAAAGTTATATGTTTAAATGGACAAATGCCATATAAGATATAGAGAGATCAATGTTGTGTAGTTATAGCCTATATGTAGTATATACTAAATAGTGTATAAGTGTTGTGGATTTTGTGTAAGAAAAGCCCAAGGCTTTCTCTGGCCCTCACTGCTGCGCTTCATCATTGAACTGGAATGCAAAGGTGCAGTGTTGCCTGGGAAACGCCTGTCTCCTCTATCATTACGTCCCTCGAGTCATGAGGATAATGGATGAGGGCGTTGGCCAAATATACTTTTCAATGTTAACCCAATTCGGTGTCCTTTCCTCAAAATGTCCAACCTATCTTAGGTTAAGTTAAAGAATGAAGAAATGTTAGGCTGGATTAGATTAGACTAAGATTCATGGAATGGAGGAAATGAAGGCAAAGTTGGTGACATGGTCTGAGGGACAAAGAGAACAACTTCAAAACAAACATTGGCTAAACCCTTCATTTCAAAGACCAGAAATGAAAAATGGGCAACTATACTAAACTACTTACTACATATTCCTACTGAATAAAAATGGGTTTTGTGTTTTAGTGATTCCTTGACCCACGAAACCCACCCTACCACCACCACACCACAATCTCTATCACTTCAGTGCCCAGTAGACTCGAGTGACAGTTGTCAAATTGTCAATTTTTATTGATTTTGTATTCATAACGTTGTGTACTACATGCCTTAAAACAAACCTCACGCCTTCTAACAACGAGCTTATAGACGAAATGGATCGAAAATGGACTCAAATGGGATAATAGACGAATAAATAATAGACTAACGACTCCATGAATCCTCTTTTTTAAACTAAAACTATTCATGAACTATTCACAGTCCTTAATCAGTTGCCACTTTATTTTTATACCATTTCTCTACCGCTCATTTGAGTTAGAACAAAATTATTAAAAAAGTAAGCAGGATTTCGCTGTTTGGCTCGTACCAAAAGTATAAGGTGAAGGACCCCTACGTGATGAGACAGATTCTGCCTTGCCTTCGTACCCTAGGAAGGAAGACAAGGCTATGAGTAAACCTAATCCCGCGCAGACGCCGTGTAGTCTCGCATGAATCAAGACTCAACGCCTGACTTTTAAGACATGTACTCTTTTATTTTATTCAAAAATTTGTATTTAAATTATTTTTAATTTTAAAGTTAAAAGAAAAAGAGTGTGTTACGTTGGTCAAAGGGGTTTTCATATTTTGTTCGGAAGTTGAATCTAACCGAAACGTAAATAGTCGTGAGCTAAGGTATAAATCCTGTTCCTACTAGCAGCACCTCTTTCCGCTGGACTTGGTTTTGGCAATAAGAAAGAAAGGGGAGAATGGCCTTTTTCTTTATTCACAATTCACATTAATCTCAACGACGACGATTCCAGAAAGAAAGGGCACAAAAATACGAGGGAAACAGGACCTTACTGGGTGAAGCAGGTGGGGATTGGGGAATTGTAAAAAAGAAAACCATAACAGAAATACAGCAACTAAAAACATTCAATTTTAAATTTGACGTTAGATTATGTTACTTCATTTCAAAAAAAATTCTCACATATCTGATATATTTGGTTACAATCCTATTCTGCCCGGTGTTAAAAATTTTATTCGCGTAAACCTTTTAAATTAAATTTCATTCTAGGGGCCGAATTCAACGAGGAATGAAGAAACCGGGTAACCCTGAAAAAAAGACGGGTTTTTCGGGCAGAAAAGAACCTAATGTAAAATGTAATTTCTATGAATCTCAGTGTTCCTTTACATTCAAACGGAAGACGGACGTAGAGAGGGGGGGAGGAGGGGGGGGGGAGAAAACGTAACAATTGAGAAAGAAAAGAGGGGGTGTGGGGTAAGAGGAAGCGTATGGAAATGGAAAATCCTCAAAGTAGAAAAGAACAGCAAGTTGTGTGAAGAAAAAAATTCATTATTCATTTGTTGTCAATAAAAGTTTTTTTTTTACGCCGAGAAAGAGGAGAACGCCCGACCCAAAAATAAAGTTTTCAAATTCAACGTTTTTTTGCGTAAAAGGCCTTTTTACTTTTTTTTTTGAATGTGCACTCTTATCTTTCGGTTGTGCTGGTGGTGACAGGCTGTTGCAGAGAGTAGTGCCAAAAACTTGCCACCATTTTCTAATTTCTTAAGCTTCCACTTCGGGCCGTGACAGGGGAATGATTAATACTCAAAGATTTCTACTCATAAACAATGTCAACATTTTACAAGGAAAGTAAATGGCCTAAGAGGCAGCTGATCAAACTCCGTCGAGACACAAGACGTTGACGACAGGGTTCATGTAGTCCATGTGTCTACTGCCTTTTCATCCATTTACCCCCACAAAACTTTTACTTTGCACAACTATACTTTTTATTTCCAAATTAAAAAAAAAAGAATCCAAAACATTTTTCTGTTTTAATTTGAAAAGTATGCGCTCTCCTTTGTACAAGTGACAATGGTCACCTACGGAATATATACTATACGGGCCTTGCGAGATTCTGCCTTTGTAGTGTTAAACGAAGGAGAAAAGGCTCGGAGCTAATTTGGAATTTTAGGAACAAAATTAATTAAAATGAAGGGGAGTTTTTTGGTGGGGATTTGGTAAGTAGGAAACCCAGTGAAAGCAAAGGCTCAACTTTCACTTTCTCCATTTCGTTTTTCAACTTTTTTCGAGGCTAAAATTTGATTCAGTTATAAGGACTTTTTTCCCTGAAGGAGAGAAATGGGAGAAAAGTAATGAGAGAAAGTCTGATTATAATTCATCATTCAATTTATCTCTCCACAAGGGAAAATTAAGGCATTCTCCTCCTTCTTCCTTCTTTCTTCAAACACAAAAATTCCCTGGACTGTCAGAAAATTGGAGGAAATGCGGCGAAGAAAGGGGGGAAGAGATGAGGGGCCTTTTTTTATATTTGGTGAAGGAGGAAAAAATATAGAATGAAAAAACAAGGCGCCAGGTTTATTTTTTTCTCGTAGTGCTCTCTGGTTCTGTCCTCTACTTTTTCTTCCTCCTCCCCCCACACCCCACCCCTCTTCCTTTTCGGGGAAAGTGAGAAGTGGAGTTTTTGTGTAGATTTGTGAAGGAAAAAGGAGCAGAGTATCTCTTCTTCTACGGATCGATACTTTGTTAGACTTTTACTTGGACTTCCTTTGGATATACAACTGTAGAGTTGGGCACAACTACTAACAACATATTCACTAATATCCCCCCAATATAGTACTCCTCTGTAGAACCATGTCTCGACATTTGCAAAAAGATCTACAACAAATTGGCAACATTAAGTACAAATCTACAACACAACATTTCCACAGTCTAGCCCCCCCCCCCCCTCTCTTCTTAAATAACAATCTCAAGTTTCCCTTCATGTTTACTCTTTCACACTTTTGCGGTTACGCATTTAGATCGACACATTTGGTTCTTACACTTGTCCGCGCCTCTTCCTTGAGATTTGACAACGTGCAAAAAAAAACACTCTAAAAAAACACGCAGCGGCCCTTAAAATTTTACTTGCTTTTAGTTTTAGTTGACAAGAAAGTCGTAAAGAGCGAGTCGTTCTTAATTTCCAAGGTTCGAAAATCAAAGGGAAATGATTAATTTAGGAAGAAGCAGGGGTATTCGAGTACTTTTTCGCAGAAGGTGGGAAAGTGAAGATTGAATTGTAGTGAGGTTGTGTTAGATAAGTATATAATTCCTAGTGATTCTTTTGACTGTCGGTTGCCTTGGTTACTGTACCTTAAAACCCTAGTTGAGAACCTATTAAAGAAGGTTTAAAAGCTTTAGAAAAAGAAACCCTTGACATTTTCCTGACCCTCCTTAATTCTAATGAGCCTCTTTTCTCTCGCGTGTCTTTTCTGATGTCAAAGGTCAAAAAGCCCAACTTTCTCCTTGTCACTTTCTCCACTTTAATTAAACTCTAGTCGTTTTCTCCGGTAAAAATGAAATGGAAGGAGATTAAGATTTGGGGAAAAAAAAGGAAAGAAAGCCTTCTCTCGGGTTTTCTTCCGAATTTAATTGCCTTTGAACTTTTTGAACTTGGCGGGATTTTGCAGTGGTTGAAGGAAGTGGGGGGAAAAAGGAAAGTAAGTGGAAGAAGAGGTTGATTCTATTTTAAGATTTGGCTAACGACGAGTGAATCCTTGTTGGAACTTTTTGGACAAAGCCATTCAAGTCCTTAGTTCAAATTACACGTTCTTAAGGCTATCAAGTGGAGGCCAACAAGTTCATTAAAGATCGGAGAGACAAAAAAAAAAGAAACTGGCTACTTTTCTAAACCCCCCCCGCTTCCCCCCTCCCCCCTCCAAAGCGTCACACTTCCCCTCTTTTTTTTGAAATCCGCACCAACTTTTCTTTTTGTGACAATGATTAAACGACTGCCGTCCTCACTTAAACCCAAAGGCAGACGAATGTCGAACTTTGTTGAACAAAGTGGGGGGATCGAAATCCTGCCTTAAAAGAAGAAGAAAAAAAAGAGAGAAAAGTTAAATTCGTTCCTCGACTTTTAGTGCTCGGCGTAGTCCCGCACAAACAATATGGAAGAGACGCACATTAATCGGAAATCTAGAGAAAAGTAATTAAAAATTCATTAAGCAACGAAGAAGGGTGACTTTCTAACAAAAATCCTTTTAATTCTCTTTTATACAATTGTCATGGTAACGCGAAGCACTTAACACACATTTACATTTACTAACGAACATTTAAGAGAAATGAATAGCCTTTCTATAGCTCTGGTTGCTAAGACAACACTTGACCGTCATGTTAAAGATAAAATATGTCCTTACAATGTCAACTTAAAGAAAGTGTATTGAATGAAGAGGAGATTCAATTGTTGAACTTTAATCCCAAAGTTTGTGGGAATAAATTCCCCTGAGAAAAGACAAAAAGACTTTAAAGTCTCCAACTGTTTTCGTCATAAAAATAAAAAAAAAGTGTGAGATGGGAATTGAAGGCTTGCTGATTAGCATTCATTGAGGACACTCGCGCGCTCAAACTCAAAAAAAAATCGTTTTGTGTTTTATGTATTAGGCTAGTCGAATCTAAACCACTTTCACTTTCTCTCCTTTTTTCCCTTTCTTCCAAAGGTGACCAAGTTCAAATCCAATTTTTGATGGGACAACAAACGGATCAAAATAAATCACAAAGAAAAAAAACAAGCGGGGGACAAATCAAAATCAAGACGGAGGTTTTTTTTTGTAAGGAACGAAGACTGCATACCAATAACAACCAAACCTTAATGTCATGTAACTTGGGTTGTTGCCTGGCTCACAGTTTCCTCACCATTATGATTAACATTTCTACAATTTAGAGCATCCAAGTCAATTTTTGTCGAAACTAAGAAAAACAAAGATTAAAGTTAAGTTTTGAGGTTTAAAAGTAAAGTAGTTTAAGATTTAGAATAAAAAAATAGAGAGATTTTATGATCGTTTTGTGTATTTTTAAGCGTTTTCGATTTCTAGCAAATTTTGGAGATCAACAACCACCACTCGCCTTTAAAATTTGGAATTTATTAATTGGAGGAACTTTATGCAGGAGTTATTTTAAAAATAATATGGTTCGAGTAAAAAAAACTTTTTAAAGGGTGGTAACTGTAACCCTAAAAAAATCGGTGACGTTGAAACCGTTACAAAAAACCTCACTTTTTCTTTCTGATTTTTTTTTTTTTTAAAAAAAGTCGTTTATTTCTCCCTAGTAACTTTTTGTTATAAAAAGAGAAGGAAAGTTGCGTGGAGACGAAAAAGGTGTTTTGTAACTCAGTTGCGAGAAGAAGTCTTGGAATAAGGGACAAGTTACGGAAGTAATTTTAAAGCAATTTTGCGATTGGATTTAACTTGTAAATAATGGAAACTCAAAACTCCTCGCAAAGTGAAAGTGTGGAGCGACAGGAGGAAAGTAAAAGTTTGAATTTGACAAAATTTGAAGGCGGAAAAGCAAGGGTAAGAAGAAAGAAGGAATCTTTAGGATTTTGACTTGGAGGCTTCTTCTTTTTTTTTCAAAAAAGTAACCCAACTTAACCCAGAGGGAAAAAGAAAGTTTTTTTTTGTGGTCGGTCTGTCCGCCCGCCTTCAGCCCACCACCAAGGACTTAAACAGAAAAAAACGAGAAAGTAAGTCGGATTTCGACTGGGTAAGATGAGGAACAATACGTCACAATAAATACAAAATCGATTCTTTAATCTTCGGGGTTTTTGGAGGAAGGGAGGGAGACTGGAAGTGGGAGGGGGTTATATGGGGGGATGGGGTTTGGCGAAAGGCTTTATTTTTTTATTGTCTCTTCCTAATCCCTTGATTTGAAGTAGGACTGAGATGAAGTGTCGCCAGTCGCCACAACACGTTAGCGTACAAACCCGAGTCATGTAGAGTCAAAGAGTCACCAACCACTTTCACTTTATCATCTAACATCATAACAACTACGCCTCACATAAAACCAAATTCACTAAAACTCAAAATACTTATTCTTAAGAAATCTGAGCAAGTTTTCAACATTTCCTCAAATTCCCACCCAAGTTAGTTGATTTTCTTGAGTCTTTTCTTTATTTTTTGGCCTTGTTTATGTGTATTTATGCGGTAGGGTCAAGAAAGAATGTAATAGGTTTTAGTTAGATGATGTAGGACAGAGTAAGTGAAGATGAATGGGAAGAAAGGAGAATGATGTCATCCAAATTAGACTCAGAGGGACAATCTCAGTCTGTCTAGAACACACCAACATACTTTACCTTCCTTCCACCTCCTTCCTTCTTTCAACTAAAAGGAAAAGGAAATTACTACGAGAGTCATATTGTCACAATTGACCAATTCTCTCTACTTTTCCGCATTCCTTCAGTCAAATAACGACTTTAGCCAAGAGCAATACTTAACCTCAGACCAAACGGCGTCCTTTAAACACTCCTGTACTTAAACTTATTTAGTTAACTCTACAAACTTACTCTTCAACATTTCCATCGGCCTATTCTACACTTAACATCCACAACCTAAATCCGCAAAAGACCTTTAGTCTACAAAACGAAAATTGTCTCTAACATTTTAAGGTCGACTGAATGGATTTAAAACAAAAAATACCACGTGGTTTTGTTCCAATAAAATTCTTCAAACAAAAAACATGTTAAGGTTTTTTTTCGTTCTTTTTGGTTCCTCTTTAAAGTTTCTGGATGATTTAAACTATTGAGGTTGAAAATTGAAAGTTTGTGGGATTGAGGTGAGGGAGGGTTTGCAAGCCTTATTGAAATTCCATAAAAATACCACGTGGTTTTGTTCCAATAAAATTCTTCAAACAAAAAACATGTTAAGGTTTTTTTTCTTTCTTTTTGGTTCCTCTTTAAAGTTTCTGGATGATTTAAACTATTGAGGTTGAAAATTGAAAGTTTGTGGGATTGAGGTGAGGGAGGGTTTGCAAGCCTTATTGAAATTCCACAACTCAAAAATCATTCACGTCGCAGTTTTTTTTTCATCCGTCTTCCCAATTTCAAAACAATATTAATATTTCAAAAAAAACGTTATTATTAATCTGTAGCCTTATCCTGCTCCTTCCCTGTTTTTTTTTATAAAAAAAGAAAGACAAGATGAGTTTCTTCCCGTCATTTTTGTCAAAGAGTTTAGAGGTGAAATCAGGCGCAAAATGTAATAAACAGAAAGAAGAACAGAGAAGTCTGGCTCTTGAAAAAAAACCCGCCCTTTTTGAAAAGACAAAAATGATTTCTTCTACTGTCATACGAAATTGAAAACAAACTTGGATTGACTTCAAAAATGTCTGTATGTGAGACGACGGATATATCCTCTTTTCTTTCTCTACAACATGAAAGTTAGACGGAAAAAACACATGACTGGAAAATAATGCTTTTTCTTTCATATTTCAAAAATAAAAAGTTGTCTGTCACAAAAGGGAGATGACACGAAACTCAAAATTTCCTTATTGTTCAACAATACACACATGCCCTGTCTCAAATGTCCCCAAAATTTCCTTACCTTTTTTTAAACCCTTCTGTCATGACCACATTTCAATTTTATTCTTTTCCTTTCATATCGAAAGTCAGCTAAAGACAGGCTTCACCTTCATCCACAAATTTCTCTTTTTTCTTTTAAACTTACTTTAACATTTTAGATGAGGATAGGTTTTAGGTCGACAAAATTAGACCAGCACCAATTGCCCAACAAAAGTGTGTTGGTATTTGTTTTAGAGTAACATTCCATTCAACATTGAGTTGAGTTTGAAGTAGAATGAAAAATGTTTGTTATATTTTATTTGTCGGTCTATTTGTTGTTGATCTATTTGGTTAGGGGTTAGAACCCTATGGTTTTATTTCTCCTCGGTTGTAAGTTGGGGCGTATAAAGTACATAGCGGGACTTTTTGAGATGTTTTCCTTTCCATAAAATTTTGTTGTGGGTTGCATAGAATGTGTGTATTTGTATAGTATGTAAAAGGAGGAAGTGAAAGTTAATGGAATGGAGTCTTAGCGGCTAAACTTAATTTTGAACCATCTTCTCCTTTTCTCCCCAAGGCATCAACTTGTCTCCTTCGTTAGCACACTCTCCTTCCATCTTATAACAAGGATGTTCAAGAATCAAAGACTAACCAATCACTAACCACAACATAGAATGTCAACTAAATTCAAACATCCGCACTTTATTCCAACTCAAATTTCCACATCCTAACCCAGGAAGACCCTTCCGGCAACAGACCATCTTTCAGTAAACAACCAAAAGGAAACACACAACATTATACAACTTTCACAATAAGTATCAAACTCTAAAAACAAAAACCCCTACAACAAAACGTCCACTTTCAAATACTACCTACCTTACTTTTAAATAAGGTCAAGAGGTCAAATCAATAGGAAGTAATAAAATATCACAAATATTATTTGTCATAATCTCTTTTCATTTTACAGTCAAGTGAAGAATTACCCGAGGCAATACAATTCTCATTTCGGCAAAAGTGGAAAAAAAATTAAAAACAAAAGACGTGCATTCTATTCGTTTAAAATCCTACTTAATTGCCAATACAATTTCCACAAATTGAAATCTTTGAATTCTGAACTTTTTTCATATACCTAGGTAAAATTAATTTAAAAAATGCAGAAAAAACTGAAAGAATTAGTTTAAACGTCCATAAATAGGGAAAAGGTCAATGTTAAATTTATATTTTCTTTTCATAAAGAAGTACAGGAAGAGTAAACCTGTTTTTTTTTAAAAAAAGATTTTAGTTGCTCTTTAGATCTAAAGCCTCCTTTTCTTTACACTTTTAGACCATTTGGTCCATTCTCCTACTTTTTCTTAAGAAGTGAAAGGAGAGGGAATCGATCCAGCGGAAAAGTCTCCATTTTTCAATTCTAAAGTCATTCATACTCCCACTTTGGTACATTGACTCCATTCTTACAAAATATTCTTAACTTCAATTTTTAAGGCTAACAATATAAACCCTCCTCCCGCCTTTCCTTTTCATCCCCATTTCAATTTAATGTCCATTTTCAAATTTATTTTCATGACACCAATTCAAAAATAGACAGAAATCTCTTTTTTAAAAAAAGTCTGGAAAGTGAGACGGTGAAGTTCATAGAAGACGGAAGAAGTTGACGCTAGTCGTAGGTTATATTTTCAAGTTAGCGTAACTAGCATTCCTTTCTATTAACCGTAGTTAGGATTTGATTTTAGACAGATTCTATTTGTGAAGGTGAGAAAAGTCGTCGTTAGTTTGACACAGAGCAAAAGGAAAAAAAATTATTTTTGCCTTTCTCGTTGACTTTGTACTTTTTTTAAAAAGTTGGTTCCCCTCCAGCTTTTTTTTTAAAAAAAAAGTTGTCTCCCTTCGAACTTTTTAAAAAGTGGATGTTGCTCGAGGGAGAAAGTGGGCCTGGGGAAAAGTGAGAAAGTTTCGTAAAATTATTCCAATGATAAGAACGTTGTTATGATCATTATGCCCGGGGAATATGGCCAAACTCACTCCCCACCTTGTTCCACTTCTAATTAAACCTCCATCACTCATCATTTCCCTAACATACTCGTCATTTCCTCTAACGTCATTTACCTCAAAACCAAATTTCTAACAAAATCAGCCTAAAATTAACCATCTTCAAAAGATTTTAGAACTTCAAAAATGATTTCATGGAAATGGCATTTGCCTCAAAAGTTATTTCCTTCAATTCTTATCCAAAAAAAGAGTTTGCTAATAAGCCTTCAAGGAGAAAATGTGTTAGTTTTATTTCGATGACTTTATTCGCTTGAGGTAAAAATTGGATTTGAGGCAAATTATTTCTCTACATTAGGTAAATTATCCAAACATATAAATAAAATTTGTGGTTAAAAAGCGGGATATTTGAACAACAGTTGAATATTCGAGCCTGTCTGTTACTTTTTTGTCCAATTAAGGATTCCCT
>JABASK010000984.1:0-11117 GCA_019776465.1 Rambutanura hunanensis | reverse complement strand
GTATTAATGTTGAAACTTCTCGACGCTATACTTTGCTCTATAAATTAAACTATATTTGGATATGGGGTGCGTATCCAACGATTGCTACTTGGTTAGTAGTTGCTATTCACTTGGTTCAAGATGGTAGTGTATCGATCATGTATGCATGCCTAATTTCATTTATCCTGGTTGCGATCGTATTTCAACATACCATGGTGAGCGTACTACATTCTAACAAGTTTGAAATTGCGGTTGTCGTAAATGGTGTTATGTCAACGTTAGAAATGGCAAAAGGTAGGTTATTTGAAGATAATGCAGGTATGAATTTGGTTACCTAACTGTTAAAAAATTGTGAAAAATATTTCTATTTCAGGCAAATGTCCAAAACTGGATGATGTGAAACATTTAAAATTTTTGGTTGTCCTTTTACGAAACGTCCGAAATCTTGTCATATACGTCGGACCTGTTTTTTTAAGCTCCATGATGATCATGTACTGGAGCGAAAACTACAAAATTGTTCAATTTTTTGCAATTATAGTCGAATTTATTACCTCCATCCCAATACCAAATGTACTGATTCATCTTGCTAATGTTATAATTTTAATTTTAGTTTACTATGTTAGCATCTCTGTTGTTTCACTTGCTATAGTTGTTGTTTCTCTTTCGACTATCTTTGGGTTTGCTTCTCAAGCGTATTCTGCGTGAGCTGCTGGCTTGGTCGCCCCAGAAAAATACAGAGGTCAATAACCCCTATTGGACACTTCGAATTTACAATATCCTTTTACTATTATATAAGTTAGCTACGCACTGCACTTCAACTTATCTTGCCATTTTTCGTGGGATTTGTTTTCTAGTTTGTTCTACTACGCTCTACTTATCTCTTGGAAATAACGGTGTTTGGTTTGTAAGACTATGGATCTACTTTGCTACTAATATTTACCGGTGGTTTCATGACATTCTTAGATTACGCTTTTGGACAAATTTATGTCAGAAGTCAAAATCTTCTTCTCAAAGGAAAACGAGACAATGCTTTTCTTTTTTCAGAACAAACTAAATCGAAGGGTAGTAAGGAGCGTCTATTATTTTCAAAAGTGGAGCGACGAATATTGAAAGCATTTCCACCTTTAAATAATTTATATTGGTGATCAATTTTTCGTTGATGAACGGGCAGTCGTCCAATTTTGGCATTCAGTAGTTAATAACGTTGTAACACCGCTTCTCGTATCGTATCCTCCTTCAGAGTTCTACGCCGCTAAATCAAAATACCTCTAAATGCCCTAAGTTGACGCAACAGCCGGTACGCGCATGCAATAGGTATTATTTATTCGAGCAATATATTGAATCAACCTTAAAATAAAATGGAATAAAAATAACTAAAAAAAAATGACTAGTAGATTTTTTTTATTCCTCTGAATCTGAATTAGTGGTATGAATTTTGCAATCGTTGTTGTTGTTATGAAACTGCTGATTCCACATATGACGCATAAACACCATCTTTGTTCAACAATTCAGTATGACTGAAATTAACAGAGTTCGTTAACATTTTATCAAATTCATGAAAACTTTTTCAATGTCAAAGTTACTTACGATCCTGATTCAACAAGTATTCCATCGTTAAGCACAAATATTTTATCAACGTTGACAATAGTAGAGAGGCGATGAGCAATAATAACTGTGGTTCGGTTTTGACACAGGGACTCTAATGAACCCTGAATTTGTTTTTCAGTTTCTGTATCTAGCGACGAAGTCGCTTCGTCTAATAACAGGATTGGTGGGTTGCGCAAAGCAGCGCGAGCAATAGCTACGCGCTGTTTTTCTCCTCCACTTAACTTCAATCCACGATTTCCTACCTAAAAAAAATTACAACCAAAAAATTTAGACATCCAAAACTTGAAATTTTTTTTGTAACCGTCCAAACTTACTTCGGTTTCGTACTTCTCCGGAAATGACTCAATTCGATCATGAAGCCATGCCACTTTTGCAGATTCTTTAACTTCATCATCAGTAGCCTCAATTTTCCCATATTGAATATTATACCTAGAAGTCAATAATTCTCGTTAGTTTTATGTAAATCAAAACTTTCTAAAACCGCGTCTTCTTGGAACTTTGTGACACCGAAAATTTTGTTTATTAGTTTAAATTTTGTTTGCATTTGAATATTGACTTACTTGATTGTATCAGCAAAAAGAGTAACTTCTTGTGGGACGACACCGATGGTTTTCCGCAATGACATGCATTTAACCTTACGAATATCTTGCCCATTAATCAAAATTTCTCCACTAGTAGGATCGTAAAACCGAAAAAGAAGTTTCGTCAATGTCGATTTTCCAGAACCCGAGCGTCCGACCTAAAGTTGGTAATATAATAATTAAAGCGTTTGTCTTTGTTTTGGAATTAGCCAATGACTAACTTACAAATGCTACCGTACGTCCAGCCGGAATGAAAAGACTTAAGCTTTTGACTACTTCTCTCTCTGGAACATAGGCAAAGGAAACGTTTCTAAATTCAATAGATCCGCCAATTTCGTCAATTGCCAAATCAGGAGCATTTAGCTCATCCGTAATTTCAGGTACAAGATTTAAAACTGCCGAAATTTTTTCCATTTGAACCACATTGTCTTGCAATCTTCTATCAATTCAAAAAAAAATTTTTTTAAATAAACAATTGAGTATTTCAAAGCATAGGAATTCAAAAGCAACCTAAAACATGTACTATACTTACTTGTAAAATTGAATGATAGTGTCCACTGGCCATAGAATTGTAGAAAAAACATTACTGAAATACAAGTAATCTCCAGCTTTTAGTCCTTCGTCGTTACCCAAAATTGCTTTTACGACGACTAAAATTACAATCGTTTCAGCACCTGTGCGCACCAGCTCACGACTTGTAGAAAACAAGTTATCCAATAGAATGGTGTGGAGACGATTATCATTATTTGCAAAGTACGCTTTCTTATAATTTTTTCGTTCATACTTTTCATTTGTAAAGTATTTCATAGTTTCGTAATTTTCAAACGTCGCACTTCTTAAAGTTCGGATTTCACTTTCAGCATTTCTTTTTTCTTCTTTACTTCTATCTTCTCTTCGGATAATATAGAAATCAATCATTCCTGATACTACGGCAGTCAGAATGACAACTGATGATAATTTAAAACTGTAGTATTTCAGCATGTAGATCACAATGATTGAGACGTTAACAAGTTCCGGAATAAGACTAGAGCAAGCATCTATTAAATCTTTGAGAATGTATGGAGTTGATGAGACCATTGAAAAAATTTCATTAGCTTGATTTTCCAAATGCCAGCGAAGACTCAGATTTTGTAATTTTTCAAATAATACGAGCTATAGTGTTTGAATAAAAAAAAAGTTAGAAAATATGTTTTTCAAAAGAAAATTATGCGGCTTTACCTGTAATTTACTGCAGGATTCTGTTTCAGTCTTTTGTTGCAGGTAATAATGAATTACGTTAGAGAAAGTTGCGATCAAAAAATCTAATTCCGTAGTAAATCAAAATAAAATCCCATCGAAATTCAAGGCGAACAGAATTTATTTGATGCAAAAATGGAAATTCTTCGCTTGTGGTATTACTGGAATTCCCAATATCCAAGTTTATACTTTCAACTGTAAAGGAAAAATTAAACTAAAATCCACTACCACACATCAAACACAATTCTAAATTTCGAACTTACCAATTTTCATGGAGTACATTGTGTCGTAGAAGTTGACCACGGATTCAAACAAAGTCACGACATAGAAAAGCCCGAAGTATACTTTACCCGTTGTTGAACTCGGAACCAAAAATTTAGCCAGAGGATAAAATTTTTTGATGGTTGAGACAAGTCCCGAAGTTTTCTCCTCGGTGTTTTCATCTTCGCTATTGTTACCCAATTTATCTTCATCCGATTTCGTAATTAATGCCGGAAGTGGCTCGAAATTTAAAACACCCAAGACAATTAGGCGGAGTAAGAAATATTTCAAATCTCCCGCCCAATCACTATCCATAAAAAGCTCTTCGGTAAATTTCAATGTCGCCACTAAGAACAAGCTAAGGGTTACATAAGTGGTGAAACTTTTTGGTTCAGAATCGACGGAAAGCTTGTAATAAAACTTGAAGTAGGTCAATGCCATGATCATGAGGCAATAATATACTTGAGATCAACGTGGCATTCCATGAGACGTTGCCACCACTGACAAGTTCAGTAATGTCCAAGATCCAAAATAGGATAAAGCAGCACATCTGAAATTAAGCAAGTGGATTAAATTTCACATAATTTAGCAGGTTATTTTTTTTTACAAAGTAATATCTTCGGTATACTAACCTTGCGGCGGTAGGCTCCTTTACCATCTTGAAGGTCATGGTCACCCAAAGGTATTCCATAGTACCAGAACTGAACCAATTTCNGATTAAATTTCACATAATTTAGCAGGTTATTTTTTTTTACAAAGTAATATCTTCGGTATACTAACCTTGCGGCGGTAGGCTCCTTTACCATCTTGAAGGTCATGGTCACCCAAAGGTATTCCATAGTACCAGAACTGAACCAATTTCTTTGTTACTATGGCAACAATTGCAAGTAACAAAGGTGTCAGCAATACAAGGGTCCATATTAAACCCATGTCCCTTGCAAATATTAAGTTTGCCCGTTCTCCCTGCGTCTGCAAGTGGAGAAAGAGTGAACTCTAGGGCTGTATTCCATGTCATTAAATACTGCAGGGTGATAGTCGATTTTTTAACGAAAGTGCATCACTACTTCAGAGAAATTTTGAGTTTACAGAAATTTTTAGATCCACGTAGCATAAACGTATTTTTGAATTGATCACCATCTGACTCATTCAGACTCAGACCGGACGGGGAACATGTGAATAGCATATGTACTGTGCAATTTTCACGTTTCATACGTCGTGCGCCCAGCGAAAAAAAAGTGGCTCAAAATTATTTAATCCTCTATCTCAGCAACGAGTAGTTCAGATTGGAGATAAAAAATACTTCACTTTTGGTACTGGCCCAACCGCAACCATTCACACGAACTTGAGAATGAATGAAAAATAAACAGGTGCATCATTTACTATTGAATTAGCATCTTTATAATAGCAACTTTCTCAACATCAAATTTTTAAATATAAATTAATAAAAAACTCAGAAAAAATTATTTCTAAAAAATTGTGAGCCTGTTATGGGTGAGGGTTAAAAGTACGGTAGGCGAACGTTGGAACTCCACAATGAACAAGTTGCGAGAATGCGAGTAAAAAACAAAAGTGTGAGCAAAATTCATTAAATTGTAAATTATCTCAAAAGGTTGCAACAATTTACTATTAATTTGAACGAAGGAATGACTAGAATCGTTTATTCTGAATCCGACGGAACGTGCGAAGACGAGCCCTTGAGGAATTGTTGATTCCACATTGACGCATAAACGCCATCCTTGTCCATCAGTTGCATCATGACTAAAAATAAATATATTTTATTAAATTTAATTCAGTCTTTCTTTCAAAACCACAAAAGGTCCACTTACGATCCTGATTCAACAAGTACTCCATCGTCAAACACAAAAATTGTATCGACATTGACAATGGTAGAAAGTCGGTGGGCAATGATGACCGTTGTTCGGTTTACACACAGGGACTCTAATGAATCCTGAATTTGCTTTTCCGTTTCTGTGTCCAGTGATGAAGTGGCTTCGTCCAATAGTAGAATTTGTGGGTTACGTAACGCAGCACGAGCAATAGCTACGCGTTGTTTCTCCCCACCACTTAATTTCAGTCCGCGATTTCCTACCTTTAAAAAAAATCAAAACAGTTAAAAATCAAAAAAATTGAAGTTTTTATTAATTAACCATTGAAACTTACTTCCGTTTCGTATTTTTCTGGAAATGACTCAATTCGATCATGAAGCCAAGCAACTTTCGCAGATTGTTCAATTTCTTCATCAGTTGCCTCAATATTTCCGTATTGAATATTTACTCTAGAATTTAGAATTATAGTTTTAAACTAAAATCTCAAGGCTTGGGCTTGGTTATGAATAACATTAATGATATTTGTTACTAACTTAATTGTTTCTGCGAACAGAATAACTTCTTGTGGTACGACCCCAATAGCTTTTCGTAGCGACATGCATTTAACTTTTCGAATATTTTGTCCATTAATCAAAATTTCTCCACTAGTTGGGTCATAGAATCGAAAAATAAGTTTGGTAAGTGTCGATTTTCCAGAACCCGAACGTCCGACCTGGAATTTGGTTACTTTCGATTCTTAAATTATCCAAGTAATCCGATAAAAAAAAAACTTACAAATGCTACTGTGTTTCCAGCTGGAATGAAAAGGCTCAAATTTTTGATAACTTCTCTTTCGGGTACATACGCAAAAGAAACGTTTTTGAATTCAATAGAGCCACTAACTGCGTCAATTTTCAGATCAGGTGCATCAGGCTCATCAGTTATTTCAGGTTCAAGATCCAAAACTGAAGAAATTTTTTCGACGTCAATAGCATTATCTTGGAGTCTCCTACGGATTCAAAACTTGTTATGAAAATTTTTTAAAGTTTTCTAACAAAAAGCAAATATCTTAATACGTACTTGTAAAATGATATGAAGGCATCGTACTGGCCATAAAATGGACGAAAAAACATTACTGAAATACAAGTAATCTCCAGCTTTTAATCCTTCCACGTTACCCAGTACAGCCTTGACAACGACTAGAATCACAATCAATTCAGCACCAATCCGAACGAATTCTCGACCAGATGAGAAAACATGTTCGAATACAATGTCATGAATGACCTTGTCCTTATTTTCAAAATACGCTTTTTTGTATTTTGTTCGTTCATATTCTTCATTTGTAAAATATTTCATAGTCTCGTAATTTTCAAACGTTGCACTTCGCGAAGTCCGAACGTTACTTTCAGATTCTCTCCTTTCTTCTAGACTTCGATCTTGTCGTCGGATTACATAGAAGTCGATTATGCCTGATACGACAGCAGTTAGAATAACAACAGAAGAAAGTTTGAAACTGTAGTATTTTAGCATATAAATTACAACGATTGCCATGTTAATAGTTTCAGGAATTAGCCATGAGCAAGTACTGATTATGTCTTCTAGAATGTATGGAGAAGAGGATATCATTGTAAAAATTTCACTCGTTTGGTTTTCCAGATGCCAGCGAAGGCTTAACTGTTGTAATTTTTCAAACAATGCTAGCTGTAATTTTTTTTTCAGAAAACAAAATGTTTAGAAAATCTTTTGTTTAGAGTGGTTTAGTCATATTTACAAATTTTTACCTGCAACTTGCTACATGACTCAGTTTCGGTTTTTTCTTGTAGGTAATATTTAAGAACCCACAGGATACTCACATCAAAAAACCGTACTGCGTAGTAAATTACGATGTAATCCCACCGAAATTCTAGACGCACTGAACTAATTTGTTCGAAAAGTGGAATTTCTCCCGTTGTATTGTTAGAGTTAACGGTATCAAAGTTCAAGCTGTCGACTGTAAAACAAAGCAAACATTTTCTTAAGTTGAAATTTTTTGTTTCAATTTTATTATTTTATTTAGAATTTACCAATTCTCATCGAGTACATTCGTTGGTAGAAACTTGACACCGAGCCAATCAATGTAGCAATGCCGAAGAGTGCACTAAATACTCGTCCTCGAGTTGTACTCGGTAACAGGTATTCACGTAAAGGATAAAATTTGCGAAGTGTAGCGAACAAGCCCGAACTTTCTACTTTTTCTTCTTTCTCCTCAGTTTCCACTTTACTTTTTTCTCCTTTTGGAATTAATGGAGGAAGTGGTTCGTAATTCAAAATACTTTGAATTAAAAGTCGCAGTAGAAAATATTTCAAATCTCCAGCCCAATCCGAACCCCAAAAAAGCTCTTGCACAAATTTCAACACAGCGACAAATAATAACATGCCAGGATATACATACGCAGTGTACAGGGTTAACTTCTTTTGAACAGAAAGCTTGTAATAAAACTTGGCATAGGTCATTGCCAAGGTCAACGGTAATATAAAACTTGAGATCACTAAGGCACTCCAGGAAACGTTGTCCCCACTGACGAGTTCAATAATATCCAATGTCCAAAGTATGAGAATGCAGCATATCTAAAAATTATCCAGTGAATGTTTCAATTACTTTTGCAAAAAGTTATGCTAAAAAATTTTAATTTTATATTAGTTTTTCTTACCTTGCGTTGATAAGCTCCTTTTCCATCCTGAAGTTCATGAGCTTCCAACTGAATCCCATAGTACCAGAACTGTGCCAATGTTTTCGTTTCCATGGAAACTATTGTAAGCAAAGGCAGCAGCCATGGAAGATTCCATGTTAAACTCATTGTCCTTTGTGGCCAAGATCTCGGATTGCTTCTTCTTTAAATAGAAAAAGAGTTCGAAATCTTTGCACTATTCAATCTTATTTAAATTCTCGAGTTAGACAATCGAACGAAACGTATAAGTATGTATTCATTTTCGTAAAAATTGACGTTGACGTGAATAAGATCGAAACGTTTCTGTGTAGTACAATTACTTCACTACTGACTTCCGAGAGGACAAGAAAGAGAAAATCCATGGTAAACGCCTTTTTCCTTAACTTGTCTGCACGAAAGGAAAAAATTCAAGGTTGATGTATTGATCCTCTACGGCATGTCTCGAACGAAGCACGGGCTGTAACATCGTAATATTGTAGTCTCATACTTTTCAACATTAAGTTTATAACTTGCCCGTTACCAAAAACTAAAAATTCAACGCCGTTTCGTTGACATGGGAAACCTTTCAAAATATATTAAACTTTACAGATTACTTACGCCACGACTGTAAAATATTCGAACAAAGGTATTTAAAATTTCATGAAAATTATATAAAGAATGAAAAAACAGTGGTTCTTTGGATTCTACATGACTTTCAGTCTTTCCGGTAATGACTTGGATCTGTGGAATTCCATTTCTGTCGATCTCATTTCCTTGGACTGACATTTAGCAATGGAAACGTATTTTCGTTCGATCAAAGTCGTGAAGGGAGAAGAAAACGCGGGAAGATTTGAATAACTATCGCGGTTGATCAAGAAAAAGACTTCTTACTTTTTATAAAAGAGGGCAGTCGACGTAAAAAGAGAAAGTTCTTGGTTAACTTTCTCCTGTCTATTTTCTGTAGGAGATTTCTCTCTTGTTTGATCAAGTTTTTGATCAATGTGTATAACTTTTTAGTACGCTGATCTAAACTTGTCTAACAATATAAAATTTCACTGAATACAATAAGTTTTTTTTTACCGTTCTAATCTATTTATGTACACTTTTCTTTCTTGAAATTTGTAATATATTTTGGTTGAGATTTTTGAAATTTTTGTTTTCAAATTTTTCTGAAAATTTCGATTGAGTTGCACGACATATTACTCATAAGTCCGCGTTGTAGTTAGCGATTGTTTTTTCAATTTTCTATCCAAGTAAAAAGTTATAGACCTTACAGAACCTACTGAATAGTGATGTTTAAGTTCAACTACAATAAACTTCAAAACTCGTTTGAAGGCCTTAAAAGAAAATAGTAAAAGAGACTAGAAGCCCAATGTTAATGATGAGCAGATCTCTCAGTTCCTAATCGTTTATTCTAAAAGCTCCACCCTCCCTTTGTTTTTCCTTTAATGCTTTCTCTCTTATGCCATTTTGTAAATCTCTTCAAAGAAAATTCAATTCTTCTCCATTTGAAAAAGACAAGAGGAAAGTATTTGGGATTCAAATCTGTTTTCTCTTCCATCCAAGGCACCCTGGGACACGAAGAGAAAGTAAAGGAGCCTTTTTCAAGCAATTGATAGTAGGGAAAGCGCATGGTATTCTATTTCTTTTGACTTTTTTTAGAAGTTGAGTAGAGAAGTAGGATTTAGTTTTCCGTAGCACTCGGAAAGAAGAACACAAGTCTGTTCTAGAGCAGAAGGCCAAATCTACTTCCATGTGCTTACAACCTAAAATTTTCTCTATAACGTCAAATTTTCACATTAGTGATTCTTCTGGTCTCAAGTGTTGATTCAGGTAAGCGGAGTTACTTTCAAGTTGATTTCAACATGGTTTTTGGGCATATAAAAAAAAATTTCAACAAAAGTCAACATTTTGTAAATTGAAATAAAATATTCAACTCTAACTTTACTTTGTAGTAGCTGCAGGGCTGCTCAGTACAAAAAGAATTGTAATTTTTTTGTAACTATTTTTAGCAAACATTTTGAAAATATGAATACTAGCATTTAAGTATTAAGATGGAGCGAGTCATAAGTTTTCGTTGGCTCATAAATTTGTACTAATCTTTGCGAAAATTTTTACAATTTTTTAAGCAACAGGCCTGCTTTCTAAAACTTTTTGGTACATTATCTAAATTGTGATGAGTGATTATTAAGAACCTTAACAAGTCGGTCCGTAATGCGTTAATTTCTCTTCATAAACTACCACCACGGTGAAAAAAAATATATAATTTTACCATTTTTCAACTTTGTGTATTATTTTATATTATTTTGCAACTTAGCTGTTAACATAGTATTGAAGACAGTAAAAATGCTTGCAATAAGGCTTAAAATAAAAATAGAACAAAAGTAACTGCTTACAAATTTCATGACTAAAATTTTTAGTGAAACCTAAACGTAGCACTTATTTTGTCACTATTTACAATTTTTTTAATAATAGAAATTCATCATTTTCAAAGCGTTAAAGTTGTAACTACTTTTCACCCACGGTTGATTTCGTGGTTACCTTTAGACGAGTTGAGCCTGAAAGGTCATCGCGATGTGCCGAATATTGTAGAATTGTTCACCTTCTGTTTGAACTGTATTAAACTTTTTTTCCCTTTATACTCTAAACCTTTTTCGTCCATGTCCAGAACGACATGAACATCCTAATGAGCAGCAAGTCCGACATTTTGGTTTATACGTTAACAGAGGAAACGCCTGTCATTTCAAGTGTGTTCAAAGGACCAAACCTGACTGAAGTGAACGGGCGGGACAAGATAAATTTAGTCCATTAGATAGACCTTTTTGTTCCATTATTCAGAGATCCAACAGCATTCGATTTCCGTAGTTTCCGAGGAAACAATCAGTCGGGTTTCTTTTTAAAGAGTTTCTGAATGACAGTTCCAGGTCAATCGGCTACTGACACGGCTAGTAGGCAATCCA
>JABASK010000983.1:0-11118 GCA_019776465.1 Rambutanura hunanensis | reverse complement strand
TTTTTTTTGAAGGGACGACATGTCGATAGACAACACAAGTGAAGATATTGAACTTAAAGAAAATGGGATCGAAATTCCCGTCGCGTTCGCATTTCCATTAAATTTGAGAATTTTCAATACTAAAATTAAGAAGAACTTTCTCGTTGTGCTCGTTTTTAAAAAAAAATGTAGAATTAGTCAGTTAACAGGACGAAGTTATTACTACAAATACTGTATGGAGCTGTGTCTCCACCGTAAACACGAAAATATTGAATTGACAAAGTTCAATCAAAATTAGTTAATAGAATTCCAATCGTGAGAATCTTATACCCAACAAACCCACCCTTTTAGAACCTACGTATCTAATCTGATTTTATATAAGAAATTGTCAATTTCTTAAGGCCGTTACATTTTATTACTCATTTTAACCAAATAATTTATATATTGAAAAATTTTATAAACGCCAAGGATGCATTCAACAAGCAGCAGTTGTTGTTGTTGTTTTTTTTTCAATTATTTTAGCGCGTAATTCACGTTTACGTAACCCGTCAATGATGTAAGTAAGAATTTGCGTGGGTGTATGTTAAATGAAACGGATAATCAAAATTTGTAGGTTTTAATCTTCGTGTAGATTTTTTTTTTTGCGAAATCCATTACAAACAAGTATGAATTTAGTAGAAGTGGTTACTTTATAGGAATATGAATGGAAAAAAAAAGTTTTTAATGCAATGTGTACATCAAGAGAAGGAAAACACAGACGCCTATAACAAGTCCAATGATCACGGTGTCTTTTCGTTTCTTTACGTTAATTTTGGATATTAAGTTATTCAATGCAGGGAAACGAGTAGTCAAGTCATTCATTCTGGTTTGAATTTTTTTAAAAGCAAATCTTTGGTTAACCAGGTTTTCTTTGGTTTCAATAGCAATGGCAATTTGCTCGTCGATAAGACGTTCAGACCTAAAAAGTGAATCGAAGAAAGTTGTAAATTTTTTCAAAGTGAATTTTAATGTGTTGAATCTGACTTACGTTTTAATGGAATTGTGTTCCTTGACATAGAAATCCATTNTCGTTCATTCTGGTTTGAATTTTTTTAAAAGCAAATCTTTGGTTAACCAGGTTTTCTTTGGTTTCAATAGCAATGGCAATTTGCTCGTCGATGAGACGTTCAGACCTAAAAAGTGAATCGAAGAAAGTTGTAAATTTTTTCAAAGTGAATTTTAATGTGTTGAATCTGACTTACGTTTTAATGGAATTGTGTTCCTTGACATAGAAATCCATTCGTCGATTTAGTGACGTCTTACTATAAAAAGAAACGTAATTCTCTCAGTTAGTCACTGACTGATTCACACGGTCATTAATAATTTTTTCTTATGGTTAGTTTACTCTAGCTCCTTTGGAATTCCTTGGTGTAGCAATTCTTCTCGTTCCCGTCTACTTCGAAGGTTTGTCAGGGTTTTTTTAAATTCTTGACTAAAATCTTGTAGTATGTCCCGATGCCTTTGAAGAGTATGTTGAGCATCCCTGGTAAGTAGTCCAGGTGTTGTGGAAGAAATTTCTGTCATTTTCCCGTTGACCTGTGATTAGTTTTTTGAGAAGTGCTTCAATTTCTTCGGAGAGATTGTCTGAGCTTTTCTCATTGCTACTAGATAATAATGGTGTCTTGTCGCTGTCACTGTTCGTGTAAAGAAACTTAATTTAAAATCGAGAACTTGACTTTCTTTACAATTCAAACAAAAAGGAATGTACTACTACAATAAAAACAATAGTTTTTTCTGAACAAATTGAGCTATTCTGCAATAATAAACTACCAACTTTGTCCGATTCAAAGAATGTAACTAAAGGAACTGACCCCTATAATTAGCTTGTCATTGTCAAGTAGAACTTACATTTCGCTAACAATTGAAAATGTATGAATTTGCGGAACCGGCTTTGCTGAAGGATGCTAACTTCAATTCGATTTCGTTCTCCAGGTACCTTGCCTCTTTGCGTAAGTCTGCATACATAAGTGCGTGCAATGAAACGAATACCGTATGGAATGATTTAAAACGAAGTATTTAGTACTTAGGAAATGAATTTTGAATTTTAAGTCTTACCTTCCCAATTCCCTTTGAATAGTTCAGCTGCCATAATCGTTTGATGTGCAGAAATTTTTTTAACGTTTATCCAGAATTGTGAAATAAAAAATAGTTTTTGATTTGTTTTCCTGTCTTGAATTATAACTTAATATTAACTACTCCATACGTATATGACCGTATCACAGCGAGATACTGTTTGTGCTAGGCACCGTGGAAGTCGCTGTAATTGACATGAATCAAGGATTGTTGTTAAGGATAATCGTGATTCGTGAACTTTGAAATTAGATAACTAATTGATTTTTGACCGAACTGTCAAGTGTTCTTGTGGGAATGCGAATGATGAGTGAGAAACAGATGATTTGGAGGCGAAGAGGAGTCGGAAGTGTTTTTTAAGGGTAAGGATGGGAAAGGTGTGATTGTGGGGATTGGCTTGTTACGATGCTATGCTCGGTGGTCAACGGAATCATCAATTTGAAATTGAGAGAGGTGCAAAAAATCCGTTTCTTCAATTGTTGAGTGCGCTTAGTGTTATTACGGTCCTGGAGGGCTTGGGAATCAAAGGTAAGTCCCTCTTATTTAGTTGCCGCCGGTCGGGATTGGTACTTCTGAACCGGGGCCACTCGTTACTTTGTAGAATTCACGATCTCCCTTTTACTTTCAAAGTTGTTGTCGGTTGGTTGACAAGAGTTCTTGTATTTTGGTAAGTTACTTGTACGTTATTAGTGTAATTGGTTGATTTACATTAAACTAATTAGATAAAAACCTCATTATTAGTACTAGTGTATCGGACTTCTTAAAAGTTTACGCCGTATTTGATAGATTTCGTAGGTCCCAAGAATTTTTGGAATCTAGGATCGTTTCATATAAAATTTTGATAACATTATTATCACCGGCAGCCCCGTGCAATGTCAACTTTATTATTGTTACAGTCAGTTAAGCAAGGTTGCTTGACGACGAATTTTTGTTTACCTTAATTTTACTCTCCCCGTAGAAGTTTCTGTCTTCAAGACACCATGCATAGTCGTACTCGTAAGTGATAAGTGGCATTGACTGTTGTTACATACCATTGTTCCGTTTTATAGATTTGGGAATTTACTGAAAATGAGGCCAGATACACGTAGTTTTTCTTTCACTTGGCTCCGCGGAGGGCAACATGAAGAAGAACTGAGCCTCGGTCGGCCTACGACGCGTAGTCAAACAGTTGCTCGTAATTCAGGTTATGGAAAAATAGGTACTAACCAGTCAACTCCAGAGGGAGTACAAAAAGTACTTGCGCAACAAAAATCCGCAGCGAGCAAACGGAACCTACGACGACTTGGAAGTTCGTTCCTTCAAAACATCACGAACAATGGTACCAAACCGGGTGATAGCAACGCGAAGTATGATTTCATCATAGAAGACAAAGATGTAGAAATGGAAGGAGAAAATAATGCTCAACTGGAAAACAGAGAAAGTTCAACTTCCACTAAGTCCATTTCGATTGGCAAGCGACTCAATAAAACTGTTCAAGATGTCAAAAGTACATTGGAAAGTATGTCCCAGGTAAACAAGAGTTCTAGGACGTGATTTTAAAACGAGTTGTTACCTCAATATATTAGTTAACTTTTTAATATATCTTTAGCGATTTCGTCGGACAACCGCTCGACGTTATCGAATGAAAATCGAGTCTCCTTCTTACTCCGGCGACTGCGACACGTCGAATTTTGGGAAGAACTCCAACCAAGTTGTACAGCCCATTTGGTTTTGACACACCTCCGCAAAAAACCCCAAAACGGTAACGTAGTTCACTTTACTAGGGCAAACTATCCGCTTCATTCGTTTGGTGTATCACGGACTTTTTTTTTCGAAATATTCGGATATTTCTTGTAGTGACGTAAACGTTTCATGAAGTTGGACATAACCAGATTTAGTTAATAGTTAATGATTCACCAAACTTTGCAGCGGGAGATATTATTTCGTAGCGAATGTTACAATTAGCGCAAATCTAAATTTATTTAATGCCCATTCTACAGATTGGGAGCTGAGCGTGCAACCACGACGCCGCGTCTTTGTGTCGCAGCGGTAATTTAATTTGTCTTCCATTTTCTATTTTACGTTAAGTACGAATAACACTACAAATTTGCTTTTTAACAAATAGGAATCAAAAACAAGCGTTTCTGGGAGCGATGATACAGATGTCAAGAATCTTCGTCGAGGATTTCACAAGTTACAATGCATTTCTCGAGGCATACCACGACGAAGCGTTCGGTTTTGATGAATTCACGTTATGACCAAATGCCTTCTAAGGTAAACCCAGTACAAAGCTCAACGTAACTTGCTCCGAACTTTTTATATCCATGACATCCATCCTCAGGCCACTCAATTTTTGTTTAACAACAAAGTTGTCCGTGTAGCTACAAAAATATTTTATAAATCCAAATGCTTAAAAGCTTGGTTTTCTAGAAACTTTTTTACTTCCTGTAAAAACAAGTAGCGCAGATTTTCAAATGAGGTAATTAACATTTTTCGAAGATGTTGAGATCTTCAATCTCCTAATTTCGTATGGCTGCTTACCGAACCCTCCTATGTAGAAGTCCTTTTTTTTAAATGGCAACAATGTTAGTTTTGAATAAATTGATTTTAATACAACTGGTAAGATTGATTAGAGAAATAATCATTTATTTTTTCTAGCTTAGAAAATGGCACAATCCATTTATCAACTCTAAAGTTTACAAAAGACTACACAAAATTGTATTATTCTAATAACAATCCGTATAACACTCAATTCCAAATCAGGCAAGGCTAGTTTCCACGTTTCGATATAATAAATCTACTCCTTTCCGCTCACCCGCTTTAAATAGTTTTTTTTTTTAAATATTCTTAATATGATTTTTAACTTTATATAATACCCCGCTTTCAACCTAATAGCTTAAACTACAAAAGCGCTAGAGCTTCTAAGCAAAGAATCTAAAAAGCTACTTATTACTTGACAGCCAATCGTCGCAGCGTGTTTCTTGCAAATCTCTTAAGTTTGTTACTTTAAACTTAAATTAACCTACGTATCATTTGAGTGAAGGAGGAGAATAATTACACGTATTACGTTCACGGAACTAAAGTTAGCGTTTGCACTAAAGCGCCCTCTGGTGATGTTGGTAGTCGAATTGCTTTTAGAACTGAAATAATTTATTCTGATACGAGATATTAAGATAATACGGATGGGAATCCAGGTAATCTAGAAAAATACTAAACTGGATCTAAAGCGGAAAGCTTGTGAATTTGTGATATGAAAGGATATTGATGACTTGCTTAGTTACAAATTAATGCAAACCGAATCATCAATATCACTCCATGGTTAAACGGGAACCTTTTTACGATTCGCCAAATTTTGTGACGTGAGTATAGTGTGAAAAGATAAAAATTTAGTACAAGAATGAGCAAAAGAGCAAAAGCACCTTTTGGAACTAAAGGCACGGTTTTCTTCAACGGTTTTGGAGGATAAATCGTTTTGCCGTTTTAGTCTTTTTTTTAATAGAAACTTGGTTTTGGGATTTTTGTAGACCCGTTGTCCTTTCGTTTTCTCATGGACAGAATCCCTTCGGTTGGAGTGTGCGGCGGAATTGGAAGACTCTCAGCATAAGATTCAATTGGACTCCACTGACGTCCTTGGGCTTCAAATTGTTTAATGGCCACTTCAATATGTGAAATTTTATCAGCATCTGATTCCAGCTCAAGCGCTTTCTTAATACATTCTGCCAAATTTGTTCGTTCTTCCGAAGGGCTTCCGCTTGTATCCGATTCTGGCCCTCTAAAAAAATTTGATTCGAAAAGATTTGGACGTGTCCGAACTGTACGACCAGAAAGTGAGCCACTACTTGCATTGGTTCCATTCCAAGTGTTCTTTCCTGCACCTTTAGTCAAGGCTAGTTTGGACCCGTTACAACTATTTCCATTTTTTGGAATAATTCCGCCACCTCGAGCCATAGGCTTCAGTCCTCTTGATTGTCGACTAAAAAATTCAGCAGTACCACTGGCCGAATGACTACGAGTAGGTAGATTTGATCGGTTACTTGTCAATTGAGGAGAGCGTTTGATTTGTTGCCATGATGAAACTGCAGGATATTTGAGGATTCTTCCAGGATAGTTATGAGACTGTGGGTCGTCAGAACGATTTCCGGTTGGAAATGATACATCGCGTGATCTTTCACAGGAAATACTTCTGTGATTTGTAGTATTCGTACCGTAGGATCTAGGAACCCTCCCAGTACTGCAACTTTTGATGATTGAACGATCTCTCTGATTTGGACTTTGAAGGGTTTCCTCGTCTGTTGACCTTGAGTCTGGTCGTTCTAGATATTAAGTAGAAAGAACAAGAATTGATTTATTAATCACTTAATGAACGAGATCAATCTGACAAAAATCAAGGTGAAGAGCCTTCTCAATTATGTCAAAATGTAAATGTGTTCAAGGAAAATGTTGCAAGGTGTTTGTCCAATTATACCTTGTGAAATTTTCTTACAAAAATTTAACATAGTTAACTTCTACACCATAAATCATGTGAAAATTACTAATTTAAACTCCTCATTTGTTACTTAACAATTTTAATAAAGCGTCCACAAATCAAATTTCAACAAGTTTTTAAAAAATATAAAATTTGTATAAATTATTTTGAAATTTGATACTGTTTGAAACGTTTTTGAGCGTTTTTTTTTAAAAGTTATTTTTCTATTACTGTTTAACACATTTCCTACGTATTGGTTTCTGATGCTTCAACTGAAAGGGCTTAAACTCTGAAATGGTTTCAAATTGCTTTTGCTATCGTTCTTTTTTATGCCGACTTTATCCAGGTTAAACCAAATTGCAAGATGACTGCATTTATTTTTAGCTCATACATTTTCTCAAAAAGTGGGAAAGGTCAATGCGTAAGTGACCTTAGTAAATGTTGTCGTTAGACAAGTTTATCTCAGTCTTGACCTCTTTCCTTTCATAAAGAAGCTAGGTCTAGCTCCAGTGACCTACTATTAAATTTTAGTACTATACTATTTTAAAAATTTGTAAAAACGCCCTTAACCTCGTGAGATTAGAGAAAAAAAGTGGTGGTCACCATAAAGATGGTAGTCGTTAATCAAATAAATCGTTTTTTTTCTAATTTTTGTATTATTAAAGGGAAGAAGGGATGGGCGTGTCGTTTGGAATGTTTTTGTACCTTCATCTGTAGATAGAGAACGAGCTCGAAGGATAGATCCTTTTCGATTCTGATGCCCTTTAAAAGTTTCCTCGGGGGTTCCTCCAAGAAAAGCTTTGAAATTATCCGACGTTTTGTACCCTTCATCCGAAATTTCGGAACTGGAATCACTAAGGTCTGGTCCAGTTCCTGGGCTGGTGCCTTTCTTCGTCTTAGGTGTAGAATTTACCACGGGCTCAAATCGGAGGTCGCGTCTAGGAATAGAACAAAAATTTTTTGGTTATGGTATGCACCATGGGATGCCTTTACAAAAAGGCCCCAAGGGCTAAGTAACGAAATTTGTTAAATAGCTTTTTTACCTTTCATATTCAACCTTCATGCGGGGAGACGTGGTATCATTCTTCATAATCAGTCTGGACGAAACTGCAGCACGGTGCCCTGGAGAAAAAGTAGAGATGAAGTAGAAGAATCGTACAAATTTTTGTAAGAATTTTTTTATATACCTGCTGAACAATGACATGGATCGTGCTTGTCCAGGTAGTGGGCTAATGTGTCCCAACCACCACCTACACGGACCATGACGTGATTTCGTAGAATCTTAAAGACAAGAAAAAAAAATTTGATAAAATTTTGATAAATTTTTTACCTTATTATTAATTTTACACAAAATTTTGAACTTTGATTTCATTCATAACTTGTATTGAAGCTAAAGTAAAATGGTTTTTTACAGTTTCACAATTGTCAACGTTACAATTGTAGTCAATTTGTCTTCCTTTGTAAAATAAAATAATGTAAATATGCCTAAGTGTTGATTAATGATTTAGTGGAGGACACAGAAAGTATGCAATTTCCTAATGCTTTTTAACTGTGTTTTCGTCAAATTGCAAAATAATACCGTGAGGCAGAAGGTAAAAAGAAAACGATATTAAATGCCTTTAAAGTGAAATAACATAAGTTATAAACTAACTGACGAGAAAAGTTACAAAAATGGACATAATATCTACGCGTCATTGGTAAATCCTGTTTAAAAATTTAAGGAGCGACAAAAAAGAGTCGACTGGCGACGACGCTAGTTTTAAAATGTTGTCACTGTTTTCATCTAATGAGTTTTACCTAAAAATGGCAAAATCCTTGGCCATAACCAAGAAACCTACAAGATACATTTTTACAAGTCGACGTCGTCATCGCGCGTCTTTGGTTTATACCCATTTCCGAAAGACTAAGACACTATTCCATGACCCAAAAAAATGGTCACAGTCATTGACTAACTGAAAGGTTAAGCTTGACTTCCGCTTTTGTCCATTGAAAGATTTTAATGCTAAATGGACTCACCCGAACATAAATCATCACTTTTGTATTCCCTATTCGGTACTTTCCTTCTGCTACGCGTATCATTGGAAACTGTGTTGGACACGAGCATCGTTCCACCAATTCACGAACCTGTAAAATGACAACAACGAAAAACATTGTCATACATTTTCTTTCTTTTTTTCAACAACTGACATAATTCCGTTTGTTTCGTTCATTTCTAGGTCAAGTCAGTCTTGGACACCCAACAGATGGGGTGGTTGACTAAAAGATGTCAATTAGTAGTTAAGCACGCGTGGATTTGGTACTCTAGAGTTCAGATCCACTCAAGTTCTAGGGCCAGAATAAAGTACCTCTTTACCTCAATTTATAGCCTCATCTTCTCTGGAATTCCTTTGGGATAAGAATCTTGAAGATGAGAATTCCTTTCGTTTTTTTGTATTAGTTACATGTGGGGCCAGGCCAGGAAACGTGGCAAAGGTCAACACATTATGCTACTAACTCAACTTTTTTTCTCTTTACGAATTCTAAGCGTCTATACCATCAGTCAAAAAATTATTTATGTCTCACCATTTCATCCAATGACCTGAGGTCATTCGTAACAATTTGAGGAACTGGTCCATTTGTCCATTCTTGAAAAGATTCTTCTTCTTCACCTGAGCTACTCAAATCTTGACCCGTATCCTTGGCAATATCTCGATCAATTTCTTTTTCAAATTGGACAAGAAGTGGAGCTGCCATACCAAAATGTGATCCTCGTCGAGCAATCTAAAAAATTTAAAAAGGAAACACCAGTTTGTTTAGAAAGTCGAGCTCAAAGGTCATTGACCCTAGTCTTTCACTAAGCCTTAGGATGAAGATTCTAAATGAGATTCTTCATCAACAGGTTAGGAATGTAGAAGCATTAGGTAACAAAACGGAGATGCGAAAAGTCAAAATATTGTCTGGTTAGTCTTAATAACCTACAACGTTATTGGTTTTAACGTTAAAGTTGACAGCGAGTGAAGTGTTTAAGCAAAACATTAGTTTTCTTTAAAGTGTTTTTTTATTTTAAAATCTTCTACTGTAATTCTTAGATTCTAGAAGAAAATTTTTTTCTAAGTTTACCTCCAAAAGGCAGAGAATAACACTCTTTTCATTTTTTCGAAGAATCAAATCATCCGATTCAAATAGAAGACATTCGAATACTCCTAGTTTTCTACACCACGTGATAAAATTATGAACATTGTCACGAGCAAAGAACGTTTCCGGTCGTGCATTTGAATTGAACGTCACTTCTCCCGCGGGTAGTTTCCATTCACGACCCCAGCACTTGGGTAACTTCTTTCCAAGAGTCATCCAATCAATGCAAGCAATTCGAACGTTATTCGCGTGCTGAAAATTAAAAAAAATAAAATATATTTTTATTTGTAAATCTTTTTTTTTTTAACAGTGCGCAACTCAAAAGTGTGAAGGCGTGACGGCGTCTTACGCAGGAAACTCATTCAATAGAAAAAACTTTGATTTAAATTCCCTTTTAAAATTTTGATTAGGTAATAGATTATAATACAAATTGCGTACATTCTTCTTTTTTTTAAGTTAATCTTTGAATTTATTCAAAAAATCTCACTCTTCCGGTTTCTTGAACCTTTCTTCGCTATACCAGTCAAGAGTGTTTTAACAAGGGAAAAAGTGCGTGAATACTTTCAATTGTTACTTCATTCATGTTCAAGTAACTTACGACTCGTAAGTTACGAGTATTTAAGTCTCACGACGAAAAATTTCGGTTTTACCCCGAAGTAAACATGAATTTTTTTTTTACAAAAAAAATTAACAAAAAATTTAACGTATTAGTTAGTGTAGATGCGGGAATCACAAATATTTCGAAAAAATTAAAAATAAGTTAGGTTAGGTCTATTTTTTTAACTAGAATTGTCTCGCAAACTCGCAACATACTTTTGAATTCCAAATGTTAGCGCTTTCTAATTGGTTCCTAATGGATGTGACAGGTGCCCAAAATAAAATTGAGGTGAAGTGCACATAAATGGACATTTCGTTGTCATTGACCAATTCGACAAACTTCGGGGGGCTAGGTAATCAAAAGTAACTTTAAGGCAGGTGCTTGTAAAAATGGTGTCGTCTTCCAAAACATAACTTCTTTTGAAAGTTTACTGACTTTTGACAAATTGTTAATTAATAATTAATTATTAGGTACGAAAAAGAGGGGAAAAGGAATTGTTAAGGAAAAACTATATGGTAAAGACACAAAATGAAAAATTAGAGGGCGTTTGTAAACTTGAACTAAAAACAGCCAGGATTTCCTATACTCTTGCAAACTAACATCAATTTTCACAACATAATTACAGTCTACTGTAATTTTTATCCGTAGGGATATATTTTCATATAAACCGAATTGCAATCTTGTCTGTTATCCACACAAAATTAAACCTTAGCAGAGTCAAGCGAATCAAGCAAAGGGAGTTGATTTTTTTTTTGTAAAGTAAAAATTAAAAGGATGGCCCAAAATGGACAAACCAATTGAGGATTTTAGTATTAACTCGTTCCAATAAAGGTAAAGACCAGTTACCTGTAATTAACAAAAAAAAAGAAGCGTC